>BNCR01000064.1:0-154902 GCA_014656515.1 Oryzias celebensis
AAAAACCGACGCAAAAAAAAGCGCCGACTCGGCGAAAAACGATTTTTTCGGAATTTTTTTTTTAGAATTGACGAACGAAACCTACGCAACTTTATCGGGGATATCCAAGCGAAGATTTAAAATTATTACGCGATGACCACCCGACTCACTCCTTGGCGGCCATTTTGTTTCAAAATCTGACAATTGGCGATTTTCAACTACATCAAAAGTGACCTTTTGTTTTGGCGATCTTAACGAAATTTCGTACAAAGGGTGCTAGCGCAAGTCTACACTGACATGTAGAGTTTCGTTGACCTTTGACCTTCGGAAAGGGCCGCCATCTTGAATTTGCAAAAAAAAGCTAGTTTAGCACTAGCTTCAAACGAAAACTCGTCCTTGGAATTTTTATCGATCGTCTTGTAACTACTTGGGCATCAAGAGGAAGCAATTGCGAACAAAATGTTGGAATTAGAAGTTGTAGATTTTAAATGGCGTGCGCATGACAACCTTGCAAAAGTGGCGCAGTCTTTATACTCGGCCAATTTTTGATGGATTCTTGTGAAAATTCAATATGTTGAGCCCAGACCAGAACTGGACATGATATAATAGAACCGGATACGAATATATTAAAAATGTGGGCGTGGCTAGCGAATAACCTTCGTTGCTAAGGGGTTTTAAGGGTTAACGTTTTCCGATTTAACTGAAACTGACGGCTATCTGTTCGGTGTCACGGGGGGATCAAAACCTAAAATGGTTGCTATGGCGATTAAACCAACAGAAAAGCCGCCATTTTGAAAAAAGTGCTTTTTTTTCCCATTCATTTCTTATATAGAGCATAATGGGGTTCTTTGAGGGCAGGTTTCTGGGTTAAGGCAATGTATTAACAACATGCTAACTTTTTCCACTACATTGACTTATAATGGGTTTTTTTGGGCTAATTCTGAGTTAAGCTAACGTTTTAGCAATATGCTAACTTTTTTAGCTAATTTGGCTTATAATGGGGTTTTTTGGGCTAATTCTGAGTTAAGCTAACAATTTAGCAATATGCTAACTTTTTTTGCTAATTTGGCTAATAATGGGGTTTTTTGGGCTAATTCTGAGTTAAGCTAACGTTTTAGCGATATGCTAACTTTTTTTAGCTAATTTGGCTAATAATGGGCTTTTTTGGGCTAATTCTGAATTAAGCTAACGTTTTAGCAATATGCTAACTTTTTTCGCTAATTTGGCTTATAATGGGGTTTTTTGGGCTAATTCTGAGGTAAGCTAACGTTTTGGCAATATGCTAACTTTTTTCGCTAATTTGGCTAATACTGGGGTTTTTTGGGCTAATTCTGAGTTAAGCTAACGTTTTAGCAATATGCTAACTTTTTTAGCTAATTTGGCTTATAATGGGGTTTTTTGGGCTAATTCTGAGTTAAGCTAACGTTTTAGCAATATGCTAACTTTTTTCGCTAATTTGGCTTATAATGGGGTTTTTTGGGCTAATTCTGAGTTAAGCTAACGTTTTAGCAATATGCTAACTTTTTTCGCTAATTTGGCTAATAATGGGGTTTTTTGGGCTAATTCTGAGTTAAGCTAACGTTTTAGCAATATGCTAACTTTGTTCGCTAATTTGGCTAATAAAAGGGGGTTTTTGGGCTAATTCTGAGTTAAGCTAACGTTTTAGCAGTATGCTAACTTTTTTCGCTAATTTGGCTTATAATGGGGTTTTTTGGGCTAATTCTGAGTTAAGCTAACGTTTTAGCAATATGCTAACTTTTTTTGCTAATTTGGCTTATAATGGGGTTTTTTGGGCTAAAAGTGTGATAGGGTCAATCGTGCACTTTGGGGGCGGTGGGAGGGGGCTCATAGGTGGGCGGTAGGGGCAAGAGTGGTGCGTAGAGGAGGGCGGCAAGGGCGGCGGAGGCGTGAAGAGGCAAGGGCTAGGGCGGCGGAGGTGCGAGGAGGCCAGGGCTAGGGCGGCGGTGGCGTGTAGAGGCCAGGGCTAGGGCGACGGGTAGCGCCTGCGGGCCATCCAACGCCGCTTGCGGCTTTAATTTTACTTTTTTTTTTCAAACAGCTTTCAATAAAACAATGTTCTGTTTTTTGCAACAACTATATTGTTGCAAAAGGTTAATTGAATCTTCATAAACTGGCGTGGAATGACTAGATTATTCCAATTATGTGAAATTAAGTAAAGTATAAAGACTGTGATTGTAAATAAAAAGGTTCCTTTTACTCATCACAAAAAAATACTGTGCTGAACTAAAACTCAATCCTCCTGCAGGCAGAAATTAAGTTCAACCGTAACTTCAGTGGCAGCGCTTTGACTTGATTCATTCCAGCCTCCTTCATTTTCTCGTGTCTGACATCTTGATTAACTTTGATGAGGTTGGAACTGAGGAGGTTTTGTGTATCCAGGGAAGTTTTTATGAGATTTGTTGAGACTTTTGGCTGGGACAGCCACTATAATAACACTTTATCAGCACACAGGGATGCAGAAGCCTATAAACCACATTCATGCGATATGCCTACAGTCACAGATCTTCCCGGCTGTTTTGCTGGATGCTGGTGAAATATCGACCCTTCAGCCGGCAAGAAGAAAGCTCGACTGATAAGTTTTACTTACGAGTCAAGTGGAAGTGGCTCTGCGTGGAACTGTAGGTTTGCAGTGAGTGACAAAATGCAATCACATAAATATGCACCTTTTTAATATACATCCTCTGTTGGGTTTTTTTGGTACTCGGCTGTTTTGGTTGCCAGGGAACAGTATCAGATGAACACAGAGGCTTATCTTGTCACATTCCTAATTTCCTGTGGACCGACTCTCCCCTGTGGCTGCTGTTACCGTGATGATGGAGATGAAAAGAAGAGTTGTGTGTGTGCGTGAACGCCGGCCTGTTAAAAGAGCCGTGTACTCACACAGTGTGGAGAGGCCTGTAATGACTGGGTAAACAACCGTTGACCATATGGAGCTCTCTATTGCCAGGAACAGCGCCGGACTCCCTCTGTGCATAAATTTCATGTCTTCTATGGAAACCCAGCTTAGTAAAAGACTTATGCATGCCGAAACTATCGTTTGACAAAACAAAACAAAAAAAAAACCAGGTGATGGGTTTTGGTCAGAGCGTCTGCACCAAAATAGTTTTTGGATCCAGAGCCAACGGCCCATAAATGTAGCCTCAGATAAAAAGACAATGGAGGCTTTCTCAAGAGGAAGTGAGTGAGAGTTTCATAAAAGTGGTTGTAAATGCACTGAAATGGTTTTCTAGCAGCAGGGAGTGAAACCCGTAGAGCTGAATGGCCGTCCTTCACAATGCAGAGAAAACTGTACATATTTAGGAAAATTGCACCATTTTCTTAACAGAATTACCAGGAGCAATTCCCATCTCACTAGTTACAGGCCAAGAAAAATGTTGCAACTTTTTGAAATAAAGATTTCTAAAGTTGATGATTTTCGTTTCAAAAAAGCAGAAAGCCTATGAATTATTCAAAATGATCTAATTCTTTTGGATTTGGCTAGTTCACATTCTTTTTTTAAATCCTAAATTGCATTTTAGTTTTTATTTATTTTTGTAAAACTTTTTCTGTTTGAGTTAAGCAGATCCATCAAAGTTGGCCTTGTAGCTTCCTTTTTTATGTTATTTATGGAAATTTTCATTTTGATGAGCGCATTTGACTGCAATAAATTACTAAACCAGATTCAGTATTTTTACAAACCTCAGATATTTCTTTAAAAGTACACTTTTCATCTGAACAATTATGCTAATGTATGGGGTAAGATAACTGTCAAAATGACAGGTATGCATGAAGTTGTGCTCAAAGTTGCCTAATACTTTGCCTTTGTTTTGAGTGTGACTTTTCCTTTGTCCTGAATACAAAATTTCCTCTATAAACTTCTTAGCAAAAGTACATATTGAGTCTTAAAACATTGAGCAAATTAAGCATGCATTTTGAAACTCATTTATTAAACTGAAAGAGAATTAGAATATTATTGATCCCACAGTGAGGTAATTATGCTGTTACCATAGCTCTGTTAAAAAAAATAAAAGTATCAGAAGGCGTTTTGTTGTTGTCATGCGACAAAAGCTGATCCTGTAAACAATGCGCTAGCGGATCATTTCTAACCCAGAAGTGGAAAATAGTCCAAAAACAAGCAGCAGACATTCCACATATTGCTCGTCAAAAAAGAGAAGAATGATAAAACAAAATAACACAAGCAAGCAAGCTAATTTGCTGTTAAAGTAGGATAACTAGCAGCCGACTGCAGCAGCAATTAAAGAAAAGTTGAGAAAATATGTCGGTTGGATCAGAAAACCCAGCTTTCTTTTTTAATGATTGTTTTTGCTGTCGTAAGGCAGGACTTGCTCTGTTTTAGCTTTATTCACACACTTTTAAAGTGGTGATAAATGTGGTGTAATTCTTTTGTTTTATTGTTCATTAAGTACACGGTCTCTTGCTCAACTGCACATGAATGTTGGTGACGATATTATTTGATCAATGATCTACGTTTACGTTAATAAAGTAAAGCTCATCTCTAGGGGTAGTCGGTTAGCATGTGCACTTTGTTAAATTGATGTTTTGTGGTTCAATATAAATGCTTGTGCTAAATAAATAAATGCTAATAACAATATAAAATATCGCTTTTTTGGGTATTTTTTTTCTTTGTAGCTTCTCAACAAAGGTTTCTTGGTTGATGAGCAGCAGTTAACGTGTTTTGTGTTGAATGTGTTTCCATAGCAGAGTGTTTAACCAGAGTATCTCATAAGCACTTGACTGAGCCCCGGAAGGTTCCAGTTCTTGATTGCGGGTAGACTAGGTAGCCCCTTGAACCCTGACTACCACATTTAAATCTCAAATGTGTGTGAAATAAAAACATTGTGAGAGCTCATACAGGAGAAAAAGAAAAAGCATTTCCACCTTTTTTCAAGTGCAGCAGTCCACCGCTTCGTAATTGTTCATGTTCCAGTCAGGCTGGCTGTGTTTGTGCGACACTTTCCCCTCATAAATATCCATTACAACACACTACGCACAGATTTAATTACTCAAGTGGTATTCACATGTCAACCAGTGAAGCCTACATGGAAGCAGGCCAGCCCGTGCACTGCAGAAGGCATGTTACCGTTGAACAAAAACAATCAATCTTGCTTTCAGAAATACTAATTACCATTCTTTCCCCTCCCCTCATGTCAGTAAATGAAAGATTTCATTCCTGCAGTGGAAAATTTGCAAAGGCAAGACTTGACCTGGTATGTAAAGTGTGGGCACGTCAGCTGTGTTGCAAGTGTGTTTGCAGAAGCATGTTAATGGCCTCCTCAGTCAGAATGTAAATGACTGCCTCAGCCCCTCATATTTGCTCCTCTCACTGCTCCAGTGCTGGTATAATAATTACTGTGTGCTCCCTGCACGAGGAAGCAGCTTTCATCCATAAAGGCTTATTAAATCATAGCGCAGACTATGGGAAATAATCAAAAGCATCTTGGTGTTTGTGCTGCCAAAATGCTTTCTGCTTCAGTTTTGGTTCATTTTGGTTGACTTTGAGTTGCCTCCATGGTAACCTGCGCTGGGTTTTCCTGTCATAATGTCTAGAGGGAGTCATTGTATTTCCCTTGATTGTGTTGTGTGAAGCAGGTGTGATACATAAGATCAACCACAAAGGCTCTCTAAAATCACCTCTTAATGATATACTGTCACATTTTAGGCATAAAGACGAAATTATCTTTGCTTTGGCCCAAAGAAATATTTTCAATATTCATAAGACTCTGAAATAGACGTCTGCATCAGGACTTCCTCTAACCTCAATTTGTTTATTTTTGTCAGTCATGCAACTTAAATGGTTCCGTCATTCTGTTAAAGTGATTGCATTTTGTTCCACAAACATTAATCTCTTTTCCATTAATGCTGCACATAGCTTCATTCATAAATGTAATGAAAAAGTTTGAGCTGTTTGCAGTTTTGGAAATGAGCGATACTAGTTAGACAATCCAACACTTTTTTTCAGTTTACACATCATTTTTAACACTTCTAGTTTACTTCAGAGTAAGAGCCTGGTCACACCGCCCGAACTTTGCTGGAACGTACCTGGAGCGGCGCAGAATTTTGACAACGCTCGTCAGTTTTTTCACAGCTCTTCATACAATACTCAAATAAACTTTTAAAATTTAAAATTTTTAGCACAATGAACAAAACGGTGTAATAGACCCAAGATGCCAAATTTTAATGTATGAAGCTATTTTCTCAAAGACATTTTGTGCCGGTAAGAAAGACAAAAAGTTTTTATTTATAATTTATATTAATTTATAAAGATTTTTATTTATAATTTTGAAAAGTAAATATCTAGATTGTATCCATTTAGGTAAAATAATTGGGCGGTATTGCATCACCACAAAGATAGTTGAATCATTTATGCATTGAGATGCTTATAGAATCACGTGAGAGAAAAAGATCAACAACCCGAGTAATTTATGCTGAGCTAAAACTGGAAGTGGAATTACAAATCCATCCATTTTCCAAATACACTGAATCCCTTTTGGGGTCACAAGGATGCTGGAGCCTATCCCAGCTACTGTTGAGTGAAGGCTGGGTACACCCTGGACAGGTCGCCAGTCCATCGCAGGGCCAGAACTACAAATTATTTGTTAAAATAAGACCCAGAGTTAATCTTATTTTCTAATGATCAATGAGAAAACTAAAAAAATCTTAACTAAGCCTCCTGTCCTGCATTACAAACCATGTTTCCCAAGTTTACGGCAACATTTCTTTATATGAGATGCAGATTTCACAAAAGAAAGTCAGAGTGTGACTCCAGTTTTCATGCAGCTGTCAGAAATAAACATCTAGAAGTTACACATCCAAAGCTGCTGAGATAAAGTTTAAGAGGCGTCTCCATACTGCAGTTGAAGCAGAGTGACTGCACAGACTCTCATTTCTTCACAGCTTTTGTGAGAAGTATCTTAATTGCCTCATGCAGATAACATTTGTGGGCAGCCCAGTCTGTATTGTGACATCCTCTAATCATGTGTCCAACTTCTGTTCACACATCCGCCCGTCTGCTCTGATCTGATACTCTCAGTGCCCTCTTTCTGCCTCCAATTCACTCCCTTTTTGTCTGTCACCGCGGCTTTCATTTGCATCTTTCTTCTCGGCTGCCGCTGCCACATTCTAATTTCAGCAGCATTCATCTGTGTTCCACACAGACCAATTCTTTGCATGTTGGCTGCTCTGCACCTTGCTCACACTCGCCCCTCTCTTTCCTTCTGTCTGGGTTTTACTCTCCAATTACCCTGATCCACTGATGTTGATTGCACTGAAACTGCGAGTCAATATTTCTCTGAAAATGAACATAATTCCAAATTTGATTTATTTTTAATTTTCCCAACTTTTTCTTTTTCAGTCATCATAACTTTGTAGCTAGATAAACACAGTCTTTGTGTGCACATAATATAATCCAAGAACATTAAAATCAATTCTTTTTAAGAACAACACAATGTAAAGTTTCACACTGGCTTTGTTTTTGCGATTATTTCATAATTACCCATAAAGCAATTTCCCTCGTTTTTTAATACAGTTTAATGGGCTTAATTTTAACAAGTGAATAAGGAAGTATGGACACTCTTGACCTTCAACTAATTAGCCACAATTGACATATAATAGACTATGTTGTTAATAATTATATAGTTAAAAAAAACACATCAGTGGGATAAAAAGGTGAGTTACTACCTGGATGTGTGGCTGCCTGCAGACAGCATGTTCAACATGGCCTAAATAAAGAAAACCTTGGATATGTTTTTGTATTTTATTCATGCACCCAATGTGACTAACCAAAAACTGGATCTATGAAACTGAGAACACAGACAACTACAAAGAAAAAAAACTGCAGATACGTCAACTGAACTTTACCCAAACAAAGAACTGGAAAGAAATTTTAAACTGTTAATCCATAAAGGTTTGAAGACCCACTCTGATGAAAAATGTCTTTTGGTATTGTTAACATGCTCTTGTGGCATTTTTCTGGTGATGGAGAACACATAGTAGGAAAATTAGGCTTCACAATGGCAATGCATTGAATTGTTGTCGGAAAAAGCCTTTAGCTGAGACAGAAGCTACAATCAGTAGACCACAAGCTCCCTGCTCCGTTCCATGGTGACGCATCCACTGGTAGACGAATAGATCCATGTACGTCTTTAGTTTCCTCGTCTGAGCTGGGATCTTTCTCAAAACTGTACAGCTGAAAAACTTCAATATTGCTCGCCATTTTTGTTGTACCAGTAATGTTAGGTTGGGGGTGTGACGGGCTGTAAGCTGACGGGAGAGAGTGTAAACAGAGAGCTCTCAGTAACGGAAGGTGAAGTGTGTGTGTGTGTGTTGGGCACAACTCAGAGGTGAATTTCTAATGAACTACTGCTGCTCTACAGAAACTATGTTCTTGAAAATCTAATTTCTGGCTAAAAACTGCTAAATCATAATTCCAAAAACACCGGCTCTTTGACTAACCCTAACTCTTTGACCTTTTACCCAATCAATGGGAATCTGCTGATTCTGACATGGAGAAAAGCGGCTTTTAAAAGAATAGAATTTGCACTGTAAACATGCAAACATAAAATAATGTTGTATTTCTGTTGTTTTTGAGTATAAGGAGATCACAAGCCTTGTTTAGACATATCACAAAATGCCATTGCGCTGCGATCTAAATTCTGATTTTTCAGCAAATTCGGCAGGTGGCGACAATTATAAAAGAGAAACATCAGTCACATATTTACATGAGCTGCAGAAGTTTTAGGAAAACGTTTAAAATTGACTATTTCCGTCCGGGCACATTTTAAGGTCACGTGGTGGCAGTCCAGTGACAGGCGGGGATGACGCCATTACAAAGTCAGTTGATAGCTGGGCGACCACACGTCAGCTGGCAGCAGCTCTGCCTGGACGATGTGTAAATGTCTCTGGATGGCAGTCGTCCATATCCAGTGCCACCGTCCGCCTGGTAGCCCGGGGGTTTATGAGAAGCGGGCCATTATGCACGCTTGACTGCCGCCGTTTACAATTATGACCACACCAACGATTTAAAAAAAAAATCAGCATGAAATCTTCAAGATTCTGCCAATGTCTTCCCATGGCATTGTGGCAGTTGTATTCATGTTTTGCATATCAACCCAGCCTTGAAACCAAACTCACGTTAAACAACAGGAGCAGTTTAAATCAGTGGGATGTCTGTGTGCCATTGTCTTTACTTTTAGTAAACTCAACATCCTGACATCATTTTGACTCTTGGTTTGGAGTAAAAACTTCCAAATGTGTGACAGCTGAAGCACAAGATTCTCATGAGGAGACTTGCTTTGACTTTTAATTTGAAATAAAGTTCAATTTATGTGTTAGCTTTGTGCAGACTGTTCAGATGTCTACAAAAGTGTTAGAGATTTTCTTTATATATTTAATCTACCTTTATTATTCATTCTGTTTGTTTTTTTCTTTTTTGCTTACAATTTTACCAACCTGGAGGGCCTCGTCTTCACGCCTGACATGCCATTGTCAGGCAGCATAAAAAGCTGTACTGTGGGTGAATGCAAATGGAAGAAAAGGAAGTGGCTGAGGATGCTGAGAGCAAAACAAATCTCCTTGTTTTAATGTAGTGAGCGTACGGGTCCCTTCGCCTGCTTCTTGTTGTTGTGAGTGAGGGATGCAGGTAGATGCAGCTTGCGTTCTTAAAAGCCGTGATTTTGGGGATAAACTGGTGTGTAGGTAAGAGCGGGGGCCTCGGCAGGCAGATAAAAGGAGAGTCCTTCGGCTTTGACGTGGTGAAGAAGCTGGAAAATGCAGCACTCCAGGCTCAGGAGCTGCACTGCCTCCTCCTCAGGGATTTACTTTCCCTCTCTGTTGTATAATGTCAAGCTCCGTATGACACAGGAGCAAAACAAGAGTATCTATTTAGGTCTGCTCCCTGTGTGCGTCCGTGCACAAACGAGGTCAGGTGGTTTTAATTGACAAAGCTTTAGAGGCCTAACTGTGCGGTGGACATCGAGTGCAGCGTGTCGTCGCTCACGGTCAAGGACACAAAGTGGCTTCATTCCTTCTTCTTATCTCTAATCTTCATTATGCCATTTCCCCTCACTGCCATTTATCAGCTGGACCACTTCTGCTCTGCCCACCAACACATCCGGTGATAAATTGCGCATCCCACAGTGGATCATTCTGCATGAATCACTGCTGCTGCTCTTTAACATGGAGCTGGATCTACTGTTACTTCTGTTTGCTGCCACAGCAGAGAGAGAAAGATACCGTTAAAAAGTTAGAAGTTCTTCTATACTTCAGGAGAAGAATATATATTATGAGCAGCAGGGCAACACAGACACATTTGCTTTCCTAATCATTTTGTTTAATACACCATAAAAAAACATTGAACCGAATTTATACAGCAAGTTCTAAAAAGCCTAAAGTCCCACTCCAACTATATATATTTTTTCTACTGTAAAATCGTTCCCAGTGATCTTTTAACTGTTATTATGTAGTTTTTAGCCATAACCAAAAAGCCTGTGTATATTTTCTGCAGAGCTGCAGGAGCTGATTAGAAATTCACTTTTGGGTTGTGGGAGGGACTGTTGGAAGTTAGCCTTGCTTATTTCCCAGCATGCTTTTGTTTACAGTCTCTCCCACGAGCGACAAGCACCTCAAAAGCCCAACATTAGCATAGCAAAAAAAATGAATTAAAAAAACTCTGAGAAATATTGGAAGTATCCAGCTGCACAGTTTTGAGCCAGATGGCAGCTCAGATGAGGAAAATAACTACGTTAATGGATCGATTGGTCTGCAAGTGGCAGAGAAAGAAGACTTTGGCCTTCCTATGTCAAAGACTATATCACAAATTTGAGCTTTTTCCAACATGCAGTTTTCATCTGCTCCTGTTCCAACACATTTTAAATTCAAAAATACTCAAACACAGTTTGAATCTTAAATTATTTTATATGTGTCCTCCATTATGAGAAAAATGCTTCAGGAACATGTTGAAAACACCAAAAACATGATTTTCATTGGATCTTCATAAAGAAAGTCAGTGAAATTCCCAATCCTCGCTTATATTTACACGAATCACTTGTTGGAGCTATTTGTGATAATAATAAAACATATTTGCATGGAAAAAAAGTGCTTGATAAAATGTTTTTTTTTTTCTTGCAATGTGTTTTTAAAGAATACAAAAGCAACCACTGAAGCTCAGTGCAAGTTTTTGAAAATTCGACCATCTCTCATCATGACGATCCCTTTAAAACTTTCCTCTATGGATTCTAACGGCATGAATGACTCAGAGTTACAAGTGGCAGCCAGGTAGAACGCATCAGATTGCTGTGGGAAAAAAGTCCAATGCTATTCCCTCCCCAATCTTACCACAGAATATTTACTGAGAAAAAAAAAGTTTTCCTAAGACAAATATAGAAAGACAAATATTATTGGTATTAAACACAATTTAATTCTATTTAGTTAAAACCGATTTATATGTAATAAAATCTAATGGTTTGACAGAGCCTGTACTCGCTGGAGGGAAATGCTGCTTTTTTAGCTTCTTTTAACAAAACTCTGGTCAGATAGAAGTTTCTAGCAAACTCTTGATGTTGAAGACCTGTTTTATAGGATGGTGTACATGGGTTCAATTTCACATCTGAGAATGTGTTTGTGTGGCTTTAGCTAATGCACTCACACAACAGTGCTGTGTGTTGAAGTGGAGTTTTAAAAACAGGAAAGTTACCCCAGCTTCCAGTTTAAATGTGAAGTCCATGTGCAGATGGGCTCTGAGGTCCTGTGGCACTAATAGAGCATTGGGTGCAGTGCGTCGATCTGGCAGCAGGGTAACATGAACAGCGCAGTGTGATTTGAGCTGCGCATCCAGAGTTAAAAAATCTGAACTTTGGCGAATACGTACCATGTTAGTCAATCAGGGTCTCTGCTTTGGGCACGTGATGTGTTCAGTGACTCAATCTGCAGTTTGGATCCAAAACCAACAGAGAAGCTGATCGATCCTGAGATTTGATGTTTTTTTTATTTGCATCGTGACAATAATAGAAAGATTCTCTACTTTTATTCTTTTTTCCCCTCATTGGACAAATGCAGGACAGCAAGTCATCAAACTGGCTTGCAGAGAGACAGATGTACCGCTGAAAGCTGTCAAAACACACATCTTCCTCTGCAGGAGTGGAGCTCACCCTACAGGGAGAGACGGAATGCTCTCATTTACCCAGACACGGACATTATTACTGATGCCGTTGTAGAGTTCTTCAGAATAAATAAGTTTGATCTCTCAACATCATCCATGTCTTCCTTGAATTGTAAATGAGAAATACACAGACACTGCTCCATGTAGCGATCAAGCTAAAAACGTTTGGTGGTAGCTCCTCCCACACACGACTTGGACATCAAGTTTATGAACACATTTTTGGACATGTGTCCTGCAGTGAGTTCGCCACATGGCCGACGCGACTTTGACACGTGAATCGCACTTGATGTGATCCACCACTCAGGTTTTTCGATGTTGGCCACAAGGAATGCTTTTAAAAAAGCTCACAAGATGATCAGATCATCTTTAACATTCACATTGTCACTCAAATGACATATTTATCTTTATTAAAAAAAGGAATTTTCTTGATTCCTGTTTTCTGCACTGTCCTGATATTATTAAAGGACTTACACTGTTTTCTCTGCATCTGCCTTTCCATTTCCATTTCAGCTTGTTCTTTTGTAAAACTAAATCCCATCTCTTATTATGCTTAGTTGACAGTTAGTGTTTAATTCATCTATAAGTACAAACCTTTCTTGCCCTTAACGAATCCTACTCTCCCATGAGGAGAGTCATTAGCTTCACCTGTGGTCGGCCTGTCGTCAGCTACAGATGGTAACAGTGCAGTGATGAGGTTATAGAAATAAAAGCTTTGCCTGCACCTGTAACTGCAAACTGTGGACGCCACCATTCTCAGCAAATTATGGCTGTCAGTGCTCATGCAAAAAGCAAGCCATTATTAGGAGTCCCTAATTTCTGATCATGGAAGACTAGATTGCTGCTGAAAAGCTTTTTAAAAGTATAAAACTGAAGAAGATCTACAAAGCAGACTGTAGCCTGACCTCGACAAACGAAGAGATTCGGATGGAGAATGATCCCTATTTTGATGTCCAACTGGACGTACTGACGAGAGCTTTTAGTCTTCTCCTTCTATATTTGATGCATTATTCTGCAGCTGGTATTCTGTTGTAGAATTGATGCTAATACTTAAGAGCTGTCCCTTAGAGTTTAAAGTATTGGCTAACATGGAGCTGCAAACCTTCACATCAGACCTGCCTTCATGTCTCTCTGATACTACCAGCTGGTTGTTGGTTATCGGTGTCCACAGTAGCATGTGTTGGCCATTATTTTTTCTTTCAGAGCTTTAATTAACATGAAACACTGTTTTATTATTAGACCTATATACAATAACAGTGTCTGCTTGGCTGAGCAGCATTTAAATGATAACAGTGACTCTCACTTCATCAGTGTTTTGTGAACCAAATCACTCTGAAGTAGAGCCGGCTTGTTGGCTGAATCCCCAGATCTCAACAATTAGTTTGGCAAGCAAAACATATAACGAACAGCAGTGATGTAAAACCCAAAAAACAACCTCTTAGTGTTCTGCATCCTTTGAAAAGATTAATCCTAATATTGCACAGATCCTGAAGTTTCAGCGTCTGAAATAATCAAATCTGTGAACAGCATTGCATGGCCCCCAGGTTCCACCTAACCCTTTCCTCACTGCTCCCTGCTGACTCACTGTTATCTCAGAGGGGTGACGGACAGATCTATGTAATTTTTGGAAGAATTGGCAAAAGTACATTCTTGGATTTCCTTGGCAACTGAGGTTTTTTGTTTATGACATTCCTAATATGTTCATATGATATGTTATATAATTTTGTTCAGCTTGAAGCAAGAATTCATGTGTTTTGTCCCCATTCAGGCATCATTGTGTTAATTGTGAAAACAATCTGTTTGATCAACATAGAAATAAACTGGTGAATTCTCAACCATATTAATGTCTAAAGTCCTGGTTGATAAACTACATAATGAGATAAACCAGATTATTCTCAACCGCTCTTGATAGTAAATCCACTTTTCTGTGTGTGAGATTGAGTCGAGGTGGAAAGATGTGATGGAAAACTCGAAGCCCTATAAGACTGATGTGATTAGGTACCATTCTTGCGTGGTGCATTTGTAATATTACAGTTAAATCTACTTTATGGTTCTCAGCGGAAAGGAGAAAGAAAGTTGCCCGAAGAAAAGTATCTGCACTGCTGCAAAGGCAAGTGGCACAGCATTTCACACGTGTCAGATAAGAACTAAAGTATTAAATTCTGTTTACTGGAGAAGAATGAAAAAGAAGTTGTCTCCATGGAAACCAAGGAGAATATAAGAAAGTTATTGTAGTTTACTCATACAAGACAATTTTGTTAATAACTTGATGTTCTCTTCCTGAAACTCTAGATGAAGCTAAAATCCCAGAAAAATTAATACCCAGGTTTTCATTAAAGAAGAAATGATGCTGCTGTGTGTGCATGAATCAACTGCTATTATCTGTGAAGTCTTACTGAGCTCTGTGATGGGATAATAGGAATTATGGGTGTGCACGTACAGCCTCTAAAATACAATTGGATTCTCATAATTGCTTCTATTAAACAATGAAATACAAAAGGAGTCATTTGCTATTATTTCCTGCCATAGTTTTTTTGTGTGTTCTTATGTGATTTAAACAAACTAATAACTTATTTCTGAAACTTTTACATAAGTACGTCCTCTCACTAATTGCCTTTGTCTTTAATCTGTCAATACCAGGCTATGAATCTCAGTTCTTTGAAGTTTTATAGTATTGGTGAGTCCATCTTTATAAATAACCCTACTTTAATCTGTCAAATAACTTTTTATTTCAGTGTTGATCAGGATTTAGAAAGCACTTTTCAGCTGATACTGTTCTCATGCGACCTACAAATGACCTTTTTCCTCATTTTGATAAGTGTACGCCCACCATATTTCTGGACCTTATGTCTTAGCCACAAGTACCTGTTGACCCATATGGGTGCTGCAGGGTTTTGAGTTTTAAAGAAAGCGTAGCTGTGTCTTGGAGTTACCTTGAGACTCGTGTGGCCACCTTAAGGGACATTATGAAAATGGAACTGGTAGTCTGGAAAATGGTACCATAAATATATACATTCACTGACTAATGACGTACAGGTGATGCTGTTGTACACTGACCTTATACTACGCTCTAGTCTATAGTAAGGTGCAAATATTGGCTCCTTACTTACCGCACAAATACACACACAGTACATGTGATACATGAGTGCCCGAAGGACCCCCACACAAATTCTAGATAAATTCTAGAAATTCTGTCCATAAAAACTATGAATGGAACCAGTGATGATGGACAGCCCTGCCAGAGTCCAACATGCACTGGGAACAGGTCCAACTAACTGCCGGCTATGCCAACTATTCTCCTGTTCTGGTCATACAGAGACTGAACAAGGCTCCTCAGACCCCATACTCCCAGTGCACCCTCCACAGGACACCGCGGGGGATGGGTCGAACACCTTCTCCAAATCCTTAAAACACATACGGACTGGATGAGCGAACTCGTATGAACCTTCCAGCCCCCTAAAGAGGGTGTAGAGCTGGTTCACTGCTCCACAACCAGGACAGAAACTGCACTGTTGCTCTTGGATCTGAGGTTCGACTATGGACTTTGGACAAATTCTCCTCTCTAGTACCCTGGTATAGACTTTCCCAGGGAGGAAGAGAAGTGTGATACCCCAGTAGTTGGAACACACCCTCCGAACCACCAACCCTGTCTACAAATCCAGTGGTACAGTTTCCAATAGTAATGTGTCAGCCAAGACACTCCCACAACATCCAGAGACTTGAGGTACTCAGAACAGACCTCATCCATTCCCAGTATGTTGCCATCGAAGCGCTCATTGACTACCTTGGTGACTTCAGCTTGGGTGATGGAGAGCCCCTCCCCAAAGTCCTCAGCCTCTGCTTACTCAAGAGGAGGCATGTCAGCAGGATGGAGGAGATCCTCAGTAATCTGACAATGTCCCCAGTCGAAGTCAACAGTTCCCTACCTGCACTGAAAGCGGTGCCTGCAGAAAACTGCTTTTCCCTCCTGAGGTGCCGGATGGTTAGCCGGAATCTTTTCGAGGCCAAGCGATAGTCTTTCTACAGGACCAGGACCACATTTTTGCCTCGACAACAACTTGGGCCGCAGTTCGCTTAGACTGCCAACACCAGTCAGCATCCCTTCTGTTGGCATCCCTTACCTCCAGTGTCCACCACCGAGTTCACCGATTATCGACCATCACCACAGACCTTGCGACCACAGGTTCTAACAGCAGCAAAGACATTAGACATTTTCCCGAGTGTGCACACACAGCTGAAGTTCACCTGAAATAACTACAAAGTCTATCATTGATCTCCTGCAGAGGCCTTTAATACAGATTAAAGATAGGATTGGATCACCAATCCAATTGCTGATCTTTAGGATTAAATTAGGTTTGAAATACCCAATTTCAGATCAGGATCCTATTCTAGGGATTTAATTCTATAGGTTTATGTTGGAAAAACTGGTCCCTAACAAGGCTTTGAAACATGAACTGATCCTGAAAAATCTGGATCTTTAGTTTATCATCTCAGACGGCCTTCTTTCACAGTTTTAATTATTATAATATGCTTTTAATTATGAAATGTATATAATGATATGAGTCAAAATATTTGTAGTTTTAGATTTTATTTAAATTTAAAAAAGATGTTAAATAAAAGTGACATAATGAAGTTAGTACGTATCAAAACCTTTTTTGTCGGTAAATCATGTTTCTGAAGGACACCTCAAGGCGATTCCACTTTAGTTAATGTTTAGTTGGCAACATTCGGCACAGATCACATCAACAGAAACATTTGGACAACATTGCACACCATAATAGCGCTCTGGTGCTTTACACTTCAAAAGCTTTCATGGATTGGCTGTCAGTCGGCTGGCAGCAGAGAGCCTCTTCAGCCCGTCTGTGACGGCACAAACGGAGACCCAGCAGAGCCAACAGCGCAAACATGAGGTTTGAATTCCAATTTTTATTTACCGTTTTAACATTTTCTTTTAGCACGCAGTGATGTCTGTAAACAAAAATCACCCTTAAAACAATTCATAAAACTCTAAATAACAGCCTGAGTTCCAAGTCATGTTCTTTTCTTCATTTAATCATATACAATAAATGAATGTCACTGTTGGTTGCATTTGAGTTAATTACTGCTGGTGCTTTTTATCATTCTTCCCACATTCGAAGGCAAAAAAGGTCAAACTACATGGTGACATGGAGCCCTCTCTAGAGAGTGGCACTTAGACAGCTGGGCGCCATCCTGCTTCTTCGTATTGATCACTTTTGGGTATAAAAAGACGGAGAATGATGACAGCAAACGAATGCAGTGATTATCATACAGGTTTCAAATGTGTATTAAAAAACTGTATAAAAATGTGTTGGTTCTGACCTGGAAAGAAAATTATAAGTAACAAAGAGCAGAAGCATCAATTGTGTTTTTAAAATAGTTTTTCTTTCTTCTTTCTAGAGTTTCAGGATCATGTTGGGTCATTTATAGCAAGCCTGGGAGGCTGTGAAGAGCAGACTGTCAGATGGAGAGATAATGGTGCTTTATGATGGATCCTGCTAATGAAATGCCACTAACTGTAATGAGATCAGTGAAAAGTGAGGTTTTGACCCCCTCAAAAGGGCAGGAAGCATGTTGAAAGAATCTGCAGAGGATTCTTGTGATGTCTGGGACTCCTGACCTTCGGCACTCCTCCTCTCTGCTTCGGACATGTTTTTTTTTTCTTTTTCTTTTTCCAAAATAAAAGCCTCATGGTACCAGCTGCAGCACAACATGAATCGCAAAGGAGCACACAGTGAAAATGCCAAAATGCTAATGCCAACATTTACTAGGGGCTAGGTGGCGGGGCTGTTCAAACAGCTGGGGGGTCAAGAAGAGGATTACTCATTCACTCTGAGCCTCAGAGGTTTACAGATCTGTAAATCGAGATGATGCGCTACATAGTAATTGCTATTCAAAAAATAATTGTGTTATTTGCAATCACACGTATTTAGCTTTTGACTTAAATATATCGTTTTCTAAGAGACTAGTTGTATTACAATGAAGTGACTCAGCAGAAGAGCTCTGACCCATTTTCAACCCCTTAAATCTCACTCCAATCACCTTTTGATCTATTTTCAAAGCATTCCCAGTGGTCTTTTAATTATGGCCCGCAGCAGCAGGGGTCCTGTCTGCAAGGACCATATTGTTTTTACACGTACGAAACGACCCAAAAACATACAAAAAGCCTTTAACCGACCTCAAGGAACAGGCCTTTGTGTACCCAGACCTGACCAGTGTGTAGTCCAAAAAAAAGTGCACGAACCCACACAGCCCCATAGACGCAAATGCTTCTATATTGTATCTGCTTTGTTTATTATTATTATGGCCCGCAGCAGCAGGGTCCTGTCTGCAAGGACCATATTGTTTTTGCTTTAACCCAAAAAACGCAAAAGCCCTTTAAAAGGCCTCAATCCAAGGGCCTAAGCTTTAACAGACCTGACCAGTGTGTAGTACAAGACAAAATACACAAAAGGACCCACTAAATCCTAGACGCAAAAACTTCTATATTGTTTCTGCTTTGTTTATTATTATTCTTCCGCTTTCTAACGGATCCGGAGATCGTAAATTTGACCCCCTGAACATACCCGAAAACTCACCAAAATTTCCACACACCTAGATAAAATTGAAAAATAATTTTTTTTGAAGTGAACGAACCCCCCCCCAAGACGATGACATCACGGCGAGCGATACCGCCAAAAAAATGAATGGGGCCGAAAACGTGCATGGGGCCAAAAAAAAAAATTTCAGAATATGCACACGAAACCAAAACACACGTGTCGGGGGTATCCAGGAGAGCTTTTGAAATCATTATGGGGGGGCCGCACGACCCACGCCTTGGCGGCCATTTTGTGGCGAAGTGCGAGATTTGGCGATTTTCACGTTTTTCCACAATATGGGAAAACGACACTTTGGTTGTTCCGATTTTTACGAAACTTCACACACATCCCGCCAGCCGGAGTCTACAATCACCACAGAAGTTTCATCGACCTTTGACCTCGGGAAGTGGCCGCCATCTTGAATTTTTCAAAAAAAGCACGTTTAGTACAAGCTACAAACGAAAACTCGTCCTAGGGATTTTCATCAATCGTCTTGTAACTTCACGAGCATCAATGGCCGGGAACTGTGGACAAAATGTTGGAATTAGAAGTTGTAGAATTTGAATGGCGTGCGCGTGGCGAGCTCGCAACCGCCACGGTTTTAGCTAGCTTGCGCATGTTTTAGCGAAATATCACAAAACGCATATCCACGCGTGCGGTACGCCAGGCTGAATGTGGCAATGTAACTTTTGAAACTATAATGTAAAAATTGAGGCCAGGGGAGGCGAAAAACCGACGCAAAAAAAAGCGCCGACTCGGCGAAAAAAAAAATTTTCGGAATTTTTTTTTTAGAATTGACGAACGAAACCTATGCAACTTTATCGGGGATATCCAAACGAAGATTTGAAATTATTACGCGATGACCACCCGACTCACTCCTTGGCGGCCATTTTGTTTCAAAATCTGACAATTGGCGATTTTCAATTACATCAAAAGTGACCTTTTGTTTTGGCGATCTTAACGAAATTTCGTCCAAAGGGTGCTAGCGCAAGTCTACACTGACATGTAGAGTTTCGTTGACCTTTGACCTTCGGAAGGGGCCGCCATCTTGAATTTACAAAAAAAAGCTAGTTTAGCACTAGCTTCAAACGAAAACTCGTCCTTGGAATTTTTATCGATCGTCTTGTAACTACTTGGGCAGCAAGAGGAAGCAATTGCGAACAAAATGTTGGAATTAGAAGTTGTAGATTTTAAATGGCGTGCGCGTGACAACCTTGCAAAAGTGGCGCAGTCTTTATACTCGGCCAATTTTTGATGGATTCTTGTGAAAATTCAATATGTTGAGCCCAGACCAGAACTGGACATGATATAATAGAACCGGATACGAATATATTAAAAATATGGGCGTGGCTAGCGAATAACCTTTGTTGCTAAGGGGTTTTAAGGGTTAACGTTTTCCGATTTGTCTGAAACTGACGTCTATCTGTTCGGTGTCACGGGGGGATCAAAACCTAAAATGGTTGCTATGGCGATTAAACCAACAGAAAAGCCGCCATTTTGAAAAAAGTGTTTATTTTCCCATTCATTTCTTATATAGAGCATAATGGGGTTCTTTGAGGGCAGTTTCTGGGTTAAGGCAATGTATTAGCAACATGCTAACTTTTTCCACTACATTGACTTATAATGGGGTTTTTTGGGCTAATTCTGAGTTAAGCTAACGTTTTAGCAATATGCTAACTTTTTTCGCTAATTTGGCTAATAATGGGGTTTTTTGGGCTAATTCTGAGTTAAGCTAACGTTTTAGCAATATGCTAACTTTTTTCGCTAATTTGGCTAATAATGGGGTTTTTTGGGCTAATTCTGAGTTAAGCTAACGTTTTAGCAATATGCTAACTTTTTTCGCTAATTTGGCTAATAATGGGGTTTTTTGGGCTAATTCTGAGTTAAGCTAACGTTTTAGCAATATGCTAACTTTTTTGCTAATTTGGCTAATAATGGGGTTTTTTGGGCTAATTCTGAGTTAAGCTAACGTTTTAGCAATATGCTAACTTTTTTTGCTAATTTGGCTAATAATGGGGTTTTTTGGGCTAATTCTGTGTTAAGCTAACGTTTTATCAATATGCTAACTTTTTTCGCTAATTTGGCTAATAATGGGGTTTTTTGGGCTAATTCTGAGTTAAGCTAACGTTTTAGCAATATGCTAACTTTTTTCGCTAATTTGGCTAATAATGGAGCTTTTTGGGCTAAATCTGAGTTAAGCTAACGTTTTAGCTATATGCTAACATTTTTCGCTAATTTGGCTAATAATGGGGTTTTTTGGGCTAATTCTGAGTTAAGCTAACGTTTTAGCAATATGCTAACTTTTTTCGCTAATTTGGCTAATAAAGGGTTTTTTTGGGCTGAAAGTGTGCTAGGGTCAATGGTGCACTGCGGGGGCGGGGGGGGGGGGGGGGGGGGGGGGGGGGGGGGGGGGGGCTCAGAGGTGGGCATGAAGGGCAACAGTGATGCGTAGAGGAGGGCGGCGAGGGCGGTGGAGGTGCGGGGAGGCCAGGGCTAGGGCGGCGGAGGTGCGATGAGGCCAGGGCTAGGGCGGCGGTGGCGTGTAGAGGCCAGGGCTAGGGCGACGGGTAGCGCCTGCGGGCCATCCAACGCCGCTTGCGGCTTTAATTATTTGTCTTCTTTCTAACGGCGTCTTTGAGCGAAAATTACACCCCCGCCACATACCCGAAAACTCACCAAAATTTCCACATACCTGGGGAAAATTGAAAATGAATTTTCGGCATAGTGCCCGACAGCCCCCCAACATGATGACATCACGGCGTGCGATACCGCCAAAAAAATGAATGGGCCCAAAATCGCTTATGGGGCCAAAAAAATTTTTTTCGAAAAACGCACACGAAACCAAAACACACGCGTCGGGGGTATCCAGGAGAGCTTCTGAAATCATTGTGGGGGGGCCGCACGACCCACGCCTTGGCGGCCATTTTGTGGCGAAGTGCGAGATTTGGCGATTTTCACGTTTTTCCACAATATGGGAAAACGACACTTTGGTTCTGCCGATTTTTACGAAACTTCACACACTTGCCGCCAGACCGACTCTACAAACACCACAGAAGTTTCATTGACCTTTGACCTTGGGAAGTGGCCGCCATCTTGAATATTTCAAAAAAAGCACGTTTAGTACAAGCTTCAAACGAAAACTCGTCCTAGGGATTTTCATCAATGGTCTTGTAACTTCACGAGCATCAATGGCCGGGAACTGTGGACAAAATGTTGGAATTAGAAGTTGTAGAATATGAATGGCGTGCGCGTGGCGAGCTCGCAACCGCCACGGTTTTAGCTAGCTTGCGCATGTTTTAGCGAAATATCACGAAACGCATATCCACGCGTGCGGTACGCCAAGCTGAACGTGGCAATGTAACATTTGAAACCCTAATGTTAAAATTGAGGCCAGGGGAAGCGAAAAACCGACGCAAAAAAAAGCGCCGACTCGGCAAAAAATGATTTTTTCGGATTTTTTTTTTGAGAATTAACAAACGATACCAACGTAACTTTGTTCGTGATAGCAAAAGGAAGTTTTGAAATTATTACGTGATTGCCACGCGACCAACGGTTTGGCGGCCATTTTGTTTCAAAATCGGAGATTTCACGATATTTACGTAACTGAAAACGGACCTTTTGTCGTCACGATTTTAACGAAATTTTACACAGATGCAGCTAGCGCAAGTCTACGATGACCCGTGAAGTTTCGTCGAATTTTGACCATGGGAAATGGCCGCCATCTTGATTTGAAAAAAAGTCCGTTTTACTCCGATAAAAATCAAAAATTCAGCCCAAGGGTTTTTTTTTCCGATCGTCTTCAAACTTTAATAGCATCATCCAGGGGAAATTTGTGAAATTTTGGTACCAAAACTGTTTCTCTATCTTAAACGGTGTGCGCGTAGCAAGCTCGCAAAACTAGCGCAGTCTTTATACTCGGCCAATTCTTAACTGATTCTTGTGAAAATTCAATATGTCTATCCCACACCAGAACTGCACATGATATAATAGGAGCGGATACGAAGATAATAAAAATGTGGGCGTGGCTAGCTAATAACCTTCGTTGCTAAGGGGTTTTAAGGGTCAACGTTTTCCGATTTTTCTGAAACTGACGTCTATCTGTTCGGTATCATGAGGCGATCAAAACATAAAATGGTTGCTATGGCGATTAAACCAACAGAAAAGCCGCCATTTTGAAAAAAGTGCTTTTTTCATCCATTTGTCATATACAGCTCAGACCAGCCTTACAGAATGAGAAAGGTGGGGGTCAGGTGTGCACTGTGGCTGCTTAACAAGTGTGATAGGGTCAATGGTGGGCCATGGGGGCGGAGTGTATGTGTGTGTGTGTGTGTGTGCTCGGAGGGGGGGGGGGGGGGGGGGGGTGGGGGGGGGGTGTCTCAGAGCTGGGAGGGTAGAGCAGCAGTGGTGCATAGAGGTGGGTGGGGAGGCTGCAGTGGCGTGTAAAGGGTGCAGTAGCGTGTAGAGGCGGGCGGGGAGGGCGGCGGTGGTGCGTAGAGGTGGCCAGCGAGGTCGGGTAGCGCCTGCGGGCCATCCAACGCCGCTTGCGGCTTTAATTATGATTGTCATTTGTAACCAAAATCAAAAAACTTATGTCATTTTCTAGGAAATAAATTCACCTCTGAGTTGTGAGTAGGACCAGTGCTGAGATACTGAGAAGCTCTTGGCAAAGCTCAACAAGGGGGACCCTAAGACAAAATGTTTTTTCTTTTTTTCTTTTTTTTTTTTTACCAAAAAAAGGTATTATCACACTTTTTTAAAATAATCAACTCTGAATTGCAACAATTAAATAAGATAGGATTCAATTAGAAGACAGAAAGCAGCATACAATGAATCCAGTATTTGTAAGTGGATGCATCAGAATGGAGCGGAGCAGGGAGCTTGTAGCCCGCCCGCCATATTTTCCACGTCACAAATAGGATATTTTTCAAGCAGATGTTTATCATCTTCTCCTGATTCACAACAATTTGAATAAAGAAATACTCAGAAATGCAGTTTTAATTTTATTTCAATATGTCCTCTATCAGAAAAAGGCTACAAGAACATGTTAAAAACACAATTTTCCTCCAAGTGGATACTTTGAGTTTCTGTACTTGATTCTTGATGGCACACATTATTCCTTCATTCTGCAGTGCAAAACCGTCATTTGCCCCTCATTGTGTAAAGCTTTATCATTTGACAGAACATCACCTTTATATTTTATGCACCAAGAACCATCGCTATTTCCTTTCATTCATACACTTTTTTTCTTTCGAGGAAAATATTCCATGTTTGTTTCCCGCCCTTCCCAAAATATTAAGTATTTTTTCTTCTGTCATTTCTGTCCTCTTTTCCTCGCACTATTGAAAAGTCAATGAGTTGCATGAGAGGAAAGACATTTGAGAGCTGTCATCTTCCTCCTTTCATCTTTCCTTAGTGGTTAAGTCTCTGCAGAGAGGTCAGAGGTCGACCAAAGACATCTGCAGTTTCAGGAGCATTCAGAGGAGGCCGACACACAACGATCCAGTTTTCATTTACACCTTCCTGTCTTCTACCTTTGCTTCATCCCTCAGCTCTGCTGTCTCTTCCATGGAAATGGCGGAATAAATTCTCACCTGAAAATAGTGTTTTCATTCTGAGAGGGAGACATGTACACAGAATAAAGTGGTGTCAGTTTTTCCCCAAAGATCTTTCTTTTGTCAAACTGCGTTTCCATTTCCTACAGCTAGAGCAGTTTAAAAAATACACCCAGCTGTTAAAAAACAATGTAGAATTACTGTTAATGAGATTGAGTCTGCAGTCTTCAAACTCAGTTCTGCTGAAACATCTCTGCAGCTTCCACAGCCCATAGCAGAAGAAAGACCAAGTAAACACAGAGTTGTTCATTATTTCTATTATTGTTGAGAAATCATTTCCGTGGCTAATCTCCCTCCAAAGGATGGAGCAAAGTCACACTGAGTGATATATTTTTATACATTTTTCTGATAAATTGAAGAGTCATGGCTCTGCTGGATTAAAATTTAAAGGACTGAAGGGAGCAGCCAGCAATGGTGAAGCAACAAAGGAAATTGATTTTGTGCCCCACATCATTTCATGCAGCTCCTGGCAGGAGCACGGATGGCAAGGCACCGTGCCATGTAAGGGTGAGCCAGGGTGCAATATACTTCCCTCTGTTCCTTTATGTCTCTGTGGAAGGTAGCCAGGGCAGCGGGCCCTTAGGAGGCAGGAAAAATGGAAGCTGAGCGGCACAGAGCACGGATAAACACATCCTTTATTTTTAATGGAATTCTGGTTTCAATTCAGAGTCAGAGGCCAATATTTGTAAAAGAACCAAATGGATTATTTGAATAACAACAAACAGAGAAGACAAAATGAAGCTGATTCTTGAAAGTTTGTTTAAAATTGTGCTGTGGCTTATTTCAGCCAAAAAACAAAGGAAAAAGAGAATTAAAGTTATTAGGGAAATGATCAAGGAAGTTACCAAGGAAAAGGATGCTACTGTTTTGACATTATTGTTCATGAAAAGACATATTTGCATTTATTTATTTGCATTTATGCAGACACACTGGACACACTTTGAGTCCATTAAATATGATAACTGTAAAATAGAGTTTAATTAATTTCTTGAAAGGGAGTGGGAAGAAGGGAAATTATATAATCCCACTGCTTATAAATCAATTAAACCACCAAACTTTAGACGAATCAAACAGACCCGAAGGTTTTATTACATTTATTATTTAATAAAATCATCTAAAAGGATTCAATGTACGTTAAAAAAAAGGAACTTTTTAAATGGATGGCAAACAAGACACTTCAACAGTCCTCAGCCATAGTTATTTGAATTTAAATTACTGGTTAATCACAAAAAGGCCAAATATTGCCTACTGATGTGCACTCATTTGGCAACTCTATTAGGTTTTTTTTTATGGAAATAGCAAAAAACCAAATTCATACACAGAATTAGTAATTTGCAATAAAATGTCTTGGGATAAAAGTACTCAAAGACTAAACCTTAACTTCAATTTTCTTTTGAAGTAGGACAGATAAACAGTTGAGCCCCCTTTGAATGACATTAGGACTTGATGTAGGTTTTAACTGGTTTAAATGCTCAAATCAAATCAAATTGAATAACAAAGAAGTTGACCCCTTCATGCTTGAATGTATTTAAAATTATATAAAAATAATAATCGCCACTGTTTTTACTTTGGAGGTGATACTAACTTAGGGGAGTCCTAACAGTTTAGCGACACATTGCGTGAAAGGGTTATAGTGTAAAATGTTAACATTTTCATACGTCTATGACACGCTGATCTGGTCAATTTTCAGTTTACAAACATTTTAAATGTTGAAATTCTAATTCATACTCAATAAAATGCAGTTTTTGCATTAAATGTGTTCACAGCATGTTATGAGACCAGGGTTTTTTTTTAAAGACCAAATCCAATGATAATTGTGTTTCTGGTGTTTTTAACATGTTATAGTAGCCCTTTTTCCATGGTGGAGGATGTCTCAGACACAGGTTTTTTTTTTTAATTTTGCCTAAAAACAGTACAATCATGAATAAACTTTTGCATTAGATCGAAATATGAGTGGAGTGTGACTTTTTTGAGTCATTTGTGGTGATATTTGCCTTTTTTGGTCACAGAAATGTTCTGAAATTCAAGATCACGCAGGTGGATTTTATCCATTAGAGCTGCTCTGACACAACATTTTTTTATGCTGAGCAAAGATGGAAGCACGCATGTTTTTTAAAACCAAATGTCATTTTTTTCCCCGCAATCTTTGTAAACAAACAATAGAAAAGGTTTCATCGTTAATTGTCCTGTCAAAATGTCCAGTTGTTGTTGTAAAAAGTTGTCTCTGTGTTTGCAATGATTTTTTTTGTTTGTTTTTTTTATGAAATTTATGAAATTTTCTTTAGTATTTTAGAAAACTAAAGTGAATAGAATCCAGCAAACTGTGGTCCAATAAAGACAGAGGATCAGCTCTAATGGTTTGACAGTTTGTTTAAATCAACAAACAACAACACCAAAAGTATAACATTTTTCTGACAGCTGGATGATTCAATTATTGACCTTACTGGATACATTTGTGTTGCTTACTTACATTTTCTGGTCATACTGTCATTGTGTCTGGGTCTCTGGCCTGAGCTGGACCCCTCTGGGCAAACTGGCATGCTTGTAATATCACGACCCGCAGCCAGTCACTTGGGGTGCTGCTGACAGGCCACAATGTGCTAAGCTGACCTTTATCTTCTCATTATAGTGTGTTTCTTGTTGCCAGATGTGGCAAAGCTGCTCATGGTGTCCACAGAGAAGGGCTAATGCCCCGGAGCTCTTCCTCCTGTGACAGATCCTCATCTTTCTCACTCGGTCCTCCTTTGCTTTGTGTTTGTTTCTACAAACGTGTGAAGTTCTGATACCCGGCTGAGTGCTTCACAGGCTGTTGTCCAGGAGGAATTTGAAGTGCACAGCAACAACGTCCTTCAACACAAGTGCAAAAGTGGAAAACTGCTCACATGGGTTCTGTTTGCTGCCACTTCTTGTTCTTTTTCTTTTCTTACAGTCTCTGGAAAAACACTCATAGGAGTATTTCCAGACAAAAAAGTTAAAGTAGTTCTGTTATTGTCATTTAACCCAGTGGTCTCACACCTGTATGAGGCTCTTTTTTTCCAGTTTCACTCAACTTTTGAGGGTAAAAATGATCTGCATCCTCAATAAAATATCTGCAGCTGCTTTAAACTTTATTTGTTAACTAGATTTTGTGTAAGAACCATTAAAAAGTTATGTAGATTTTCCTTTAACCCACAACTGTTAAAGTGGAAGATGAAAACCAGAGATCAACCTCAGCCTTGTTTAACTTTTAAGGTGCAACGGATTAAAAATATAGTTCCTAAAACTGGTAGTTCAATAAAATAAATGTGAATTCACAGTTTGAGCAACTTTATTAGCAGCATCCTCGAAACATTAGACAGCTGGTTGCTGAACATTATACATTAATATTATGGTCTGGGGGAACAACTGTCACAATAAATCCATATTGATTTTATGCGGAGAAAATGGCTGGTTGAAGACATTCTAGTGATTTAAAACTAATTTTCTGTGCTGAATGCCTAAATAGCATTTTTCTTATGTGATGCAACAAACAGATCGTTTACTTTGACTCCTGACCTTTAACAAAATTTTCAGTTGAAGCTAATTCCCCAGTTTTTTATTTTAGCTGCAGCACATATCATAAGCAGCCTCTTTATGATTTCCCTATAATGACCAAAGTCCATCAGAGCAAATGTGGATTCAGTTAATGTGGCTTTTAGTATTAATGATTGTAAAATATCAGACAAATAAATGGGATTTATAGAAGAGAAGATATGTTTTAGTGGCTTGTAATCAAAGTTCAATTACTTTCTGTTCTCTTTAGCAATGGTTTGATAACATTTACAATCATTGGAATTGTTGTTCTTGAACTGAATAATATGTCTGTGAGGACAAGAGCATACGTGCACTCAAACATGTTTGGGATTAACTGCTGCTCAGAATTGTCATCAAGCAAAAGAAAAAATCCCAGAACAGTCATGGAGATTTTCTTTAGGAAAAGTGTGATTTCTGCTCTGTTGGGTCCTCATGGAAATGACCCCTGCTGAAATAATGAGTCCCTGCAGCTGTGAGAGAACAAGCAGCCTTATCAGAGTGGCTGTAGGGCAGAGCAGAATGTTGTGCGATAGGAAAACTATCTCACGACTCTGACGTTGGTTGTGTTATTTGTTGACTCTCTGTGGCGTCAGGAGAGAAGGAGATTGCTTTTAAGAGCCTTAACACATATAACAAAGCTGTCACTGCTGGGAGTGCTGACAGCTGATTCCTATGTGGGGGTGTGATGCTCAGAGACACAGAGCATGCTAAGACTGTTGTCACAAAGGTGAGGGGTGGACAGACATACCTATAATTCTACAGCTGCAATCCACCAGCAGCTTCTGCAGATGAGCTGTTGATCCACCTGCCTGATCTGTTGTGCAGCAATCAGAGCTTCAGCACAGAATCTGGAACAGAAAGCAGCCCATCTTTTTTGAAGAGGTCATATTAGGAGGATTTTAAGAAAAGATGCAGATTCTACCTGGAAATTGTTTCTGCTGCTGATTAGGTTTCGCTATTTGACTCTAATAAATGTTTAAGGTTCTGCAGAATGTAACATCAAGAACACCTGATCTATTCATTTATCTGGCTACGTTGGTGCAGGAGATTGCGACAGAAGATTGAGATTAAGACAGAAATGCAAGTTAGTACGAGACTGACATGAAAAGAAAAGGAATGTAATAAATATGTTAAAATATTATTTAAAAACCTGTAAGGACTATCAGAAATCCAGGATTTCAGGGAAAGGAGGTGGGTTTGCACTAATATCACAGTCCAGCTCACTTCCTAACAGTAAAATCAAACACATTTAAAATGCATTTGAAAACATCATATTGTCTATAAATCAAAACGTTGTTTCATTCATAATTATTTATCGCCCTTACAGGCCATATTCTGAATTTTTAACTGAGTTTTCTGACTTTCCATCGGCTGTTGTTTTAGATTCTGATAAAATAATAATAGTAAGGGATTTTAATATTGATGTTGATGACTCTAGTGACTGTCTAGGAAATGCTTTCTCAGCTTTATTAGATTATGTTGGTTTCACACAAAAAGTAAATGAATCCACTCACTGTCACCAGCACACCCTGGACCTTAGTCTAACTCATGGTATAGAGATCAGGCAGCTGAGTGTTGCTTGATAGAATTTCAAGCTTGTTATATTCATTCAAAATAACATGTTCATTAAAGAAAAGTAATTTAAAAGCTACAAAATGGATTCTGACGTGTGAGACTTTCTATGGCTGCTGATCAATTAAAGTTAAAGTCTCATCAGTTCCATCACACCTGGATCTGTGAAATGTGTTCTCCGCATTTGAACCATCCACAAGAGGGAGCAGTGAGCTGCAGACACAGCCGTGTTTGGGAATCATTTGGTGGTTTAACCCTTCCAATCCACCCCCTTAATGCTTATTGTCTTTGAATCCCATTTTTAGAGTATGTTGGATAGAGCGACCATGGATTTGAACCCACAACTTACTAGTCTCAGTGCGTACACTCTCCCACAAGGCCACTGTGCTGGATTTGTTTGATATATTTAACAGATGCAGAAAACAAAAAGCTGTCTTCTGACATATTTTGGCACCAAAATTAATGAAGTGAAACTGCTTTGAATTTTTGTCTTTTATAAAGATCTTTGTTTATCACCTAAGGAAACCTTCTATTTGAAAATCGGGGGCAATAAGTCAGATATCAACCAAAAACATAACATAAAACATAACTGCAGGATAATTGAAACATAACATGTTAGTTGGTCCAACCCTGGGTTAGGGAGCCTTTACACTCATTACTTTTACCTGAGTACTCATTAAATTACAGTTTTGTTTTGTTTTTTTTCAAATCGCCAACAGTCAAATTATGTTTTAGTTTTGTAAGTAGCCTACTTTTAAGTACTTTTAAAGAAGAAATACATTTGATGTATGAATTTCTGGCATTTAAATAAAGTTCTGCAGATCATTTAGACATCCCTATTATTCTGTGTCTATTGGTAATTTTGGAAATTAAAACTGACTCTATATGGAGCTCCTCAGGGTTCTGTTCCAGGACCTCCTACTTTCAAACTTTTCAAGTGTTTGTCTCCCACTACAAACAAAAACAAACAAGACAATAATATATATATATTTTAGATTTTTATTATGTACAAATGCCCAAAAAAAGATGATAGTGGAAACTGTTATTGTGGTGTTTTAGTGGAAACAAAAAGACTTGTTGAAGCTCAACTAAAGTAAAAGAACAAAAAGGATGTGAGGCAAATTTGGATCACTGTTCTCGGGTACTTACTGTCCAGTAACTGGTGATGCTGGCGTAAAAAAATGACCTAGTGATAAGTGGGGTGGCGACAGGGGAAGATTTTCTGCAGGACTGATAATGAAATGGACTCCAGGTGACAGAGGTCATCACTGAGAGAAATGAGCTGGCAGGATGCAGAAAAAGATAGATTAGAAGTAATGACAAGAGCGAGCTGGTCACTTTTAGGGAAAATGAAAGTGAAATACATTTGTTGAAGTTTACAAGACTTAAGGGATAATGTCTTGTTTTTTTGACTTTTTGACTTTTGTCTTCTCCTTAAACTGACACATTTCTGCATATATTCTTGAGGCTGCATGTTCACTGTAAAAGTAAAAAGTAGTGCCTGTAAAGTCTTTACACAGGTCTTCCTGACCTCTACATGCAAGCATGAAACAACAGAACAAATCTGAAAGAACAATCTGAATCTGAAAGAACAGAAGAGTGGAGCGTCAAAAACAGTCGTGACATTTATTAAATCAGACTAAGCCTGAACGAGTAGACGGCAGAGGTAAGTAGGTTAAAGGTGTTTAGGCTTTGAGTTAGATTCACTTCAGCTGCACATGTAAAAAGTTTCTCCATCGAGTATCATCTCTGACCTCATACGCGGGATTTAACAGATTTTATGCTCTTTGAAAAATAGATGAGAATAATGTCGAAGAAATAAATCAGTGCAGTGCAGAAAAATGTGCAAATTCAAAAAATAGAACTAATCAAAAAGGCATCAAAATCTGCCAAAGTTCATATAGCTGGTATTGAAAAACAGCAAGTTCAATTTGATGAGCCTCTCAGTGTTTCTACTTGGCAGAAATTAGACATGTGGAGTTCTTTAGTGTTGGAAAAAACCACACTTCATCGACATTTATCATTTATCCAAACAAGTTGGAGGTTTCTGTACATGGTTTAATGTTAGTGTTGATCAGGCCATCAGATGTTGGCTGAATGGTCAAATGACATTTTGTACAGCTTTAAAATAAATTTAATAAATAAGTGTAAATTGATCTTAGAATTATTCTCTTTTTGAATTTACTTTGATTAAAGGTGGTCCCGCATGAACTGGAACGCTTTCCTGTGATCTGTGAAATCATAAATTTAACATCCTTTAATGTGTTTTTGAGGGCGTCCAAATTAAAATGTCCCAAAAAAAAGAGGTAAAGCTTTACATCATGTTTCATCAGCTGCAGCAAACCTCGAGCATTTGGCATTTCACTGAATTGCAGCTGTTCTAAGGTCTAATTTAAAAAGGTGATGAATTAATCAAAATGAATAATTTTATATGGATATGGAGGCTGAGACATTTTTAGATGCAGCTACTTTGTCTGGAGCATCAAACATTCCTACATCAATCTAATTTACAATTCAAGTTACAATTTAATATGATTTAGTTATATGTTGGTTGTTTTCTTTTTACTAATAAAATTTGTTTTATAATAAAGTGGCTGGATGGCTTAGTTGGCTGCATACAGGACTGGCTCCTGGAAAATCAGGGTTTGTTTCCCGGGGAGTGTGATGAACTTGTCCACAATTTGGTCACAATTTGTTGCTTTACGGGTGTGTTTGTTAATTTAAGGAAACAAGACATTTACATACTTTTTTAAGGTACATTTATGCAGTGGTGTGATTGTTTGTGATTGAACAGCAGTCAATAGTCATGTTTCTGTGCCAGCCTTTGATTGAATATGAAAACCTGTTTATGGTTTGAGCTAATCATAAAAAATAGGTTTCCTTTCCAGCACTGGCTTATTTGTGTTTGCATTTTTTATGTATTCATGGTAAAAGCTGTAAGAGTTTGAAAGGTTTTCCTTTTCATTTTTCCAAAACAGGTAGTGCTGCTGGTTCCAAGAAGCCTAAATCACATAGACTTCTATTGAGAAATACACATCTATTACTCATTCAATCTATTTGTCAGAATAATAATTTTTGCTCTGCTACCTTTTTTTTACATTCTTGATAATCATCACTTTTTAATTTTTTAACTGACCAATCAGATGCCTCAATAAAAAGTGCTCTCACATCAAATGTGAAATGGCAGTGTTCATATTGCCCAAAAACGGCGACTGAATTTTCTTCATTTGGTTGGAGCTGGAAGTGAACCATTTTCCACAATCAGTCCAGTTCTCACATAACATCAATGGTACCAACTCAGGTTTTAAATCTGCAGTAATAAACAAAAAAAGACAGGTGTTGCAACTTTTGATTTACTTCTAGATTAATAAGAAAAAATATTTAAAAAGAAATAAGCTTATAATATTCTACGTGGCTAATTGTTATTTCTTCTACTTGCATATAACGAGACACTTCTGTAGAGAATCAGAAGCCTTATAAATTCAATATGTCATGTTTGATGATAATTCATCCTAATTTCATAATTTCTCAGAATATGAAGGGCAGATAAGAGGGCGGAGCCTTGCTCCTATTTTCAGTTGCAGTTTTGGTGTAGTGACCTGTAAACATGGAGGGTCTGTTGCTGCTTGTCTGGCAGCAGGAGCAGACAGTAAGAAGACGGGGCATGGCTGACTCCCACACAGACACGTCAAGGACAACTGGCTGCATTAACTCTGTCCATTAGTGGCTGTCTCTCACATACAGGAAATGACAGATCGGAGCAGATGTGGGGAATTTATTAATATCTCAGCCTGTTTAGCTGCTTTACTTGCTGGTTGCTTGTCAGGAGGCATCATCTGCATTGATGTGCAGTGAGCCCATGGTTGGCTAAAGGAGCGAGTGTGTGTTGTGTGTCTGCATGTGATTAACATGGAAATGTGGATTTATGCCTTTCTGTGTTAGCATTACGAAGGCTTGGTTTGAAAAAGGAACAAAGGTTCAGAAACTTACTGCTTTGCTGTGTTGCCAGCATTGCTTATCTGCAGAGAGCAAAGCCATGACCAAATTAATAAAGAGAGCATGCAGACAAAGACACAAAAGAGGAAAGATAAATTCAAATAAGTTCAAAACAGTTTTCCCAACAGCAGGTGACGGAAAAGGCTGTCAAGCCAGTTCATTACAAGAAGCCCTTTGTTTCAGATGTAGCTGCAAATTATTCAAATTCTCTTTTATTTTTAAAATCTCTTTTATTAAGTTAGTAAGAAAGTCAATGAACAGAAATATTTTATATGGCTGGATTGGCTGTATAAAAATAAGTCTCAGAAAACAAAAGAATTCTGTCAGTTTGTTAAATGTGTTTCAGGGGGCTGCTCCAGAATTTTAGACACATTTTAAAGTTTATTTTAGAAAATAAAAAAGCTTACTTTGAGGATTTTTCATAACATGCATTTCGAATGCCTCTTCTTCAAATGGCTAAAATTATGTTTTTTTTTTTATCAAAACTTGCTTCCTCCTCCATTTATTTTGGAACAGGAAGAACTTGTAAGGAGTGTTTGTATGTTTCTAGGAGAGTCCTGGGCTTTTCTGAATGACCAGCCCAACACGACGCGGCTAACTTTAGGCCCAAATGACGCATCCGAGTTGCTTTGCTTCAGCCCAGAAACTGGTCAAAGTTCTCCTGGGTACCCCGACTGCCTCACACTGACCCGAATACATGTTCAAACCGCTCAAGTTTGATGAAATGAGTGCAGACTTTTTAAAAAGATGTGAGCACACGTGTCAAAGAAACATGCTATGCCATCAGGGAAAGGGGAATGTTTGAACTTTTAGATTTGATGGTCGTGTGATTCATAACTTGAGCTTCGGTGACTGAAGCCAGGAGTTAAGTCCGATTTATCAGTGGGAAAAGAAAATCTGCACATATTTTCCTTTCGACTACCGCAACTCTTCAACCATTTATGCAATTAACGTCATGCCAGCTGATTTGGTTGCAGAGAAAAGCTGATTTCAGCACATCACATGAGTAATGTGTTGCACATTGGTGCAAAGCCAACATGAAAAGCCATTTTTCTCAATGTCAGACCAGCTGATTCTCGTTGATCACGTGAACAGTTAGGCAGTTACGTTAGGTCAAAGAGCGTGTGTTATTTTGGTGTCGCCGGCGACATCTCCGATGTTAAAGGGTTAAGAAGCATGCCCCATACGGGTGCATGTGACTAAGGCTTACATTTGTAAAACCTTGGAATCCCTTGGTCGCACCATTAGAATGTGTACTGATCAAAAACATGAGCTCATCACTGCGTGAAATAAAACCTTCTTTATTTCCACAAATACACAAATATATTTGCTCATTTTGAAAGTGCTTTAAACAGGATCTTAGCTTCAGTCATCAGTTAAAGCTGTTTTGGCTTTTATCCAGTAGGCTTGGAAATTGAAATACAGATTTTACAGTTCTCCCCTCTTCACTGACATATAAGAACGACAATTTATCTTCTGTCTTTATCTCTGTCTTACACTCTGGAGCTTATTGTCCCGAGGATACGCAATACCCACAATGTTTTATTTTAGTTTTACATTTTTGTTCACACTTGGCTTGAATAACCAGAGGAGATGCATGAGAAACAGATACTAAAAGATAACATCTGCAGCCGGATTCTGAAGGCAGACCCGTCTTTCTGTTCTTATCACAGCCTGCTCATGCTTTTATATTGCTCTCTGCCTAAACTATAGCTAGGTCTGAGCTGTGCCGATAAGGTCTGAGCTGTTTGTTGGCAACAGAAGACACAAGATGTTCAGAAATAGTGTCTTTTTTTCTCAAAGAAGTTCGTCTTTTAGACTTTTGGAAGCATTTCAAAGTATTTTTGCTGCTATACGTGGCTGAGTTTGTTGAAGCAAAGTATTGTGTTGTTCTTCTTCAATCTTCACGTTAACTTCACTGTGGATTCCAAGTAATGAGAGGCGCCTCAGAGCCTGATCCAAGCTCATTTGTATCTGTCAAACATTAATGAATGCTCAGGTCATGAATGTTGTATGACTACAAACTATAAAGTCAAGAATAGTTCTTCATTCAAACTCAGAAAATGTTGGAATTCTTTTTTTTTTTTTTTATCCCCTGTGGCTTTTTAGGATTCTTTATTAAAACAAACAAACTGATGACAGCAAAGCAGCCTAATTAGTCCTACCAGCATTCCACTTGTGAGGTGATAAACAAAAGATGGCTGATACAGTCAGTACCAGGGGAGTCAGTTGGAACATGGCGCTCTAACTGTGTTTGACAAGGCAAAATGTAAGAGACCTGCGGTTTTGCCTCCCACCACACAGACCTGTCAGGATCATTTGCAGCCAGCTCCAGTTTGCAGGAGGCGTCCTGTCAACGACTCAAAATCTGTGTTTGGCTTCTGCTCCCAAAGGAAGCATTCTGCTAAACTACATTGCCGGTAAAAAGGCAATAAATGAATCATTTGTTTACTTTAATCAGGTTCTGGTGTGAAACTCAAGAGAACAAAGGTACAGATTCAGTAGTTTGTTAAAGTTTTTTTTCTGAATTCCTATCAAAATGTCTCTGATTCTGATCTTTCAAACTGGCTGCATGAAAATTAATGAGGTTGATGTAAACATTTTTTCTCCTCAGATTTAGATCCATCAGTGCAAAGGAAACAAGTCTGTTCACTAATGAGGCTGAGATATTCACTGTGGCGCTTGGAGAAAACTAAACGGCACATGCATCGTTTCCTGTCCTTAATGTTGAAATCCTTGGACCTCTTTGGACAGCCTTTTCTGTCAGTACACCCTTTATAAAAAATAAAAACAAACTATTGCTGAAACAGAAGACTTTAAAAATACTTGTAAGTCTTCGGATAACAGCTAACTCGTACTAACAAATCCTCAGACGCAGATCTTGTCTGTCAAAAATAAACGTAATTAAATAATTGCATATGTTTCAGGGCAGAGCCGTTAAAAGTGTTTTAAAATGGTTTGCGTTGGTTAGAATTTAAATTTAGAATTAAAAATGTGTGTAGCGATGCATGAAAACGTGACTTTTCAACACAAAAGCCCAAAACGCACATTTATGTACGTTTAAATAGACTATTAATTAAAAGTTGTCACCAAGGCTGGTGCGAAAGTAGCATTACAAATAAAAGTCTAAAAGCTGATTTTATTTTAAAGAAACTCCCATTCAGATACTGTAATGTCATTGATTCAAAATAAAATTAACAAAAAAAAAAAACAATAACTTGTTTATTTGTCTGTAATTAAATAATCATGAATTTTTGACACCCAGCATTTTAAGGAGTGGCAGCAAATGTATTTTAAGATATCTAAATTTTGGATAAGGGAAGAAATTCTGCATCATGCATTCTATTTGTTTGCATGTAGTAAACTAAACTATTTATTTTTTGATGAACAAAACAAACAAATGTTAGTGGCACATTTTCTACCATGTGATAAGATGCATCAACACAACCTTTTACATATCTGGAGACTATGTTTAAGTGTAAACCTTTATATTTAAAACATAAAATTACTTGTTAAAAAAATGTTAATCAAATCCGTATCATCTAAACCTTTTTTTACACACCAATGGTGGGAAGTTTTTGGCCTTTTGATGAGGTTAATATGTTTACTTTAAAATATGCAAGTGAGCTGCTCCCCAAATTAATGAGATGTATTGTTTAAATCAGCCTGTTTCCATTTATATTTGTATCTCATGATCCTCTGCAGAATGTTCCTGAAATGCAGTAAATGTGAGCTGACAGCTGTCACATTCACTCCTTGTTAACTTCTTATGTATTCATGTTTCCAAGTCATTACATCTGGAGATAAAATCTAGAAACCGTGCCGTAGATTTTCTTTCCTGTCAGTGTTTCCATTTAAATGTCAAAGGTGTACAATACAATAAAAGCTGCACGTATGAATCAATAAATTCTTTTAAATTAGTATTAATTAAGACATGAAAACATCACGAACATCTCTTTTTGCCTTTATAATCTATAGAATCCTATGTTTTAAGTAGAAATTCAGCGACCCGGCTGATGTGGCGCCTGCAGGTCACACAGAGTTCTGCTTTAGTTTCACCACATTTTCTGTCACATTTCTTTCTGAGCTCTGAACTGACAGGAACACTTTGTTTACTTGGGAGCGTGAAAATCAGCTTTCTCAGCACACGGTGTGGTTCATTTCTCCATGTTTGTTGTGTTTCTGTCTGACCATCATAAATATGAGGATGTATTTTTTTTTTTTTGTTGTTTTTAATGTCCACAATCAGCTGAAAGTTGTCAGAGGAGTTTCCCCTCCCAGAGTTTTGCTGCTGCAACCTTCTTGTTGAGAAAAATGAATCAATCTGTCAAACCATTAATATTTCCCTTAAAAAATGACACCAAAACAAAAGAAGGCCAATTTATCACATCCAAAGAAAAGAAAAGTCTGTTTTATCTCGAAAAATATATACTACTATATATATACTATATAATACTTTTCAAAGACCTACTCCGATGAAAATGTTTTGTTTTCCGAAGTTTTTGTGTGTTTTTTAACATGTTGCATTTTTCTCATGACAGAGGACATAGGGAAATTAAGCTTAAAGCTTTTTAATCATGATTACAATGTTTTACGAGTTAAATTGTATATGACAAAATGCGCCTTTTGAACAAAAACAGGCCAAAGAGAACTTGTTTCCTTCATTTTTATTGTCTGAAATGTTTTCATTTGTAAAATGTAAACTCAGATATTCCAGAAATTTAATTTGTGTGCACAAAAACCACCAACAGTAAGATAAGCAGAACTGTAAAGACTTTTATGTCAGCAGAATTACTCCAAGAAAACAAAGATGCTGATATTCAGCCTTAAGAAACAAACAGTGTATCTGCACTTTAAAGGGTCTGGGTGAATACTCAAATCTGATTGGCTGCATGGTGTTCATGTGCATCTAAAAAAGTAGTTCCTGTCACATAGCCTAAATGTTCGATATCACTGCGCAGGCTTCTTCAAAACTTTTTTGCTTCACCTTCTGGACAGAAACTAGTGATAAGAGGTAAACTCTCTGTCTGAACTGATGCTTTACTGAACATATCAGTATATATATTGAGTTCGTCTGCCGCTACAGTTGTGATCTGCAGGCCCAGCGATTAATTTTCGTGTTACAGTGACAACGGGCCGTATTATATATGAAATAGTCTGCTTTTTGTAAAAAATAGGATTGATGTAACATTTATATCTTTTGTAAGTGACCATGGTATAAGTGGACCAATGCCCAACGCAATGTGGAAGACTGTCGCTTCTGATAATAATCGGCGTTAATAAATAATAACGTGTTCATTTTTTTTAATTAATCGCGTGCGTTGACGCGTTGACAGCGTAATTTAAACCTAAGTACTGAGTTTTTGTAACATCCAAATTTGAAGACGTTGTCTTTCTCCATATCGCTCGGCTTGGAGTGATAAATGGCTGATAAATGTAAGGGTAGGGAGAAGTCGTAGAGACAGGGAAGCAACTCAGATTCAGACTTAGACTTCCCTTTTTCATTTCCAAAAAATGTGAAGTTGCAGTCATTGTTATGAGCTTGTAGTAAAAGAAAACTAAACTGAGAAGTCTGCAGGGGATAATTGTGATCAGTCTAAATATAACTCAATGTCTACAAACAATAAACCCGTGTACTTTCCTAGGTTATAGGAAATACAACTGGGATAAGGTTTCAGAAAGTTTGGGAAACATTTTTATTATTTTTATTAGCATCCCACCAAGGGCAGGAGTGAAATATAAATCCAACCTGCTGTCAACCTTGTAAAATATTTAAAGCAAACAGTTCTGATCTAATGTTGGAACAGGAAAAAGAAAATTAAAGGTCAACATTGATCACATAAAAATTTGACGAGATGAGATTTCTGGTCTTACTGGAAGACAATCCACTGAAGGATGGAAGCATAATGTGTAAAAAATAAGTCAGGTAAGAAGCAGAAAACATTTTACAAGGAGTACTAAAAATTTCTGATGTGGCTCTTGTTTTCTTCTATTCTTAAAATATAATATAAATATAAATATACTATTGATTGGCTGCAGCTTGTTCAAAACTCAGCTACATGCCTCTAACTAAAAGCTTTTCTGAATAAAAACGTGTTGAGTTGACTTTTAAAACCTGCAACGGAGTCGATCTGTCGTACTGACAAAGGAAGGTCGTTTTTTAAAGACCAGGAGCAACAGCTTGAAAGGCACTTATTTAAGTAAAGCACTTTTTGGTGTTCTGCAATAAGAAAAGTGCTCGCTCCATAAAGAAAACTGAATTTCAGTTTGAATATTATCAATCCGCGTAGACTGTCTGAATACTTTCTGTTAAATATGAAGTACTGAGTGAATTTAGCTAATTAGACAAAAAACAAAAAATGGTAGAAAAAAAAGAAACCAACGAAATAAAATATTTTAAACTAATACCATTAGAAAAAAACACTTGGAAGTAAATCCAGAAAAAAAATACATAAATGCTGGTTTAGTTTTTAGTTTAAGCGTCTCAGAATCGGTTTTAATTAACGTAACAAAGTTATTTTTCCACCTTGTCTTTTTTTTTTTTTTTTTTTTTTTACATCTATTCAAGCTCTTCTTATATTTCTCCTCCAGCCTTTGAGATCAAACATGCTGCTGACTTTCTGAAGGTTGGAAACTTGGTGACATGGATTCGTGGTGACAAAATCCAAACAAATGCTTTAAGATTTCAACATGAATCACTGCAAAAAATTCTCAGAGAAATGAAATGTCCTAATCCGACAAAATATATACAATCATGGTATAGCCTATGACGAAAGAGGAGAAGATCAAAAAAATAGCGTTGCCCTATTTTGCGGTGCAATCCCTAAAATATCCACTCATACATATGTAATGCTATTGCTAATAAGAAAAAGCAGGGACACTGATCTCCCTGCAGGGATCTGAGCTGTGCTTGCAGAGATTATTGTTCGCTGCTGACAAACTGTCTCAAACTTGTAGTGGTGATGAAAGAACAGCAAAAAAGGAAAAAAATCTTTATACATATATGTATACATATGTGTGTGTGTGTGTGTGTGGGTTCCATTTTTCAGTTTACTTCTGAACAGAACGCTGACAAGAAGTCACAAAGATTCAGAGGCTAATTAGACTCACTGATTTGGTGTTTGTTCCATCGAGCAAATTCCACTGATATGTTGCCTGTCAAACCCACATCCTGTGCATGAAATAAAATAATGTCACCCAAAGTAAGGGGTTCAGTGTTCCCGTCACATCTTTATGGTTTGCACAGAAGTTCTCATCTAAACTGTTGGTTATTTAGTCACAATTGCCCTCACGGGTGCAGGCGAGCTGTCTGTAGGCAAAATATGAGAAAATCTGTTTGAGATACAGACAAAATGTAAGGTCAGAGAAAGCTCGGTAAACCCTTAGAGCAAAAATGTTCATGAGCATTTTTTTTTCCATGGGCAAGCAACAGATGAGAGGTCAGACACTTAAACTTTGGAACCTACACACGTGGACAAAATAGTTGGTACCTCTCAGTTAAAGAAGGAAAAACCCACAATTCTCACTGAAATCACTTGAAACTTACAAAAGTAACAATAAATAAAAATTTATTGAAAATTAAATAATCAAAATCAGCCATCACTTTTAAATTGCTGATTAACATAATTATTAAAAAAAAAAACTAATGAAACAGGCCTGGACAAAAATGATGGCACCTCTATAAAAGATTGAAAACTATTTGACCAAACTGACATGATTAACTCAGGTGTGTCCTTTAATTGACATCACAGGTGTTACCAAACTCATAATCAGTCAGTCTGCCTATTTAAAGGGAGACAAGTAGTCACTCTGCTGTTTGGTGAAAAGGTGTGAACCACACTGAACATGGACAACAGAAAGCCAAGGAGAGAATTGTCCCAGGACATCCGAAAACAAATGATAGATAAACATCTTAAAGGTAAAGGCTATAAGACCATCTCTAAACAGCCTGAACTTCCTGTGACAACAGTGGCTCATATTATTCAGAAGTTCAAGACCCACGGGACAGTAGCCAACCTCTCTGGACGTGGCCGCAAGAGGAAAATTGATGACAAATTGAAGAGACGGATCGTTGGAATTGTATCCAAAGAGCCCAGAACAACCTTCAAAGAAATTAAAGGTGAACTCCAAGGCCAAGGTACATCAGTGTCAGATCGCACCATTCGTCGTTGTTTGAGCCAAAGTGGACTTCATGGGAGACGACCAAGGAGGACACCACTGCTGAAAAACAATCCTAAAAAAGCCAGACTGGAATTTGCAAAAATGCATGTTGACGAGCCCCAAAGCTTCTGGGAGAATGTTCTTTGGACAGATGAGACCAAACTGGAGCTTTTTGGTAAGGCACATCAACTCTATGTTCATAGACTCAAAAACCAAGCATACGAAGAAAAGAACACTGTCCCTACGGTGAAACATGGAGGAGGCTCAGTCATGTTTTGGGGCTGCTTTGCTACATCTGGCACAGGGTGTCTTGAATGTGTGCAAGGTACAATGAAATCTGTAGACTATCAAGGCATTCTGGAGAGAAATGTGCTGCCTTGTGTCAGAAAGCTTGGTCTCAGTCGCAGGTCATGGGTCTTCCAACAGGACAACGATCCAAAACACACAGCCAAAAACCCCCAAGAATGGCTGAGAGAAAAGCGTTGGACTATTCTAAAGTGGCCTTCCATGAGCCCAGATCTGAATCCCATTGAACATCTGTGGAAGGAGCTGAAACATGCCATTTGGAGAAGACACCCATCAAACCTGAGACAACTGGAGCAGTTTGCTCATGAGGAGTGGGCCAAAATACCTGTTGACAGCTGCAGAACGCTCATTGACAAATACAGAAATCGCTTCATTGCAGTGATTGCCTCAAAAGGTTGTGCAACAAAATATTAAGTTATGGGTACCATCATTTTTGTCCAGGCCTGTTTTATTAGTTTGTTTTTTTTAAATAATTATGTTAATCAGCAATTCAAAAGTGATGGCTGATTTTGATTATTTAATTTTCAATAAATTTTTATTTATTGTTACTTTTGTAAGTTTCAAGTGATTTCAGTGAGAATTGTGGGTTTTCCCTTCTTTAACTGAGGGGTACCAACAATTTTGTCCACGTGTGTAGATCCTAAATCTCTGTTTTTGTCTACTTTTGAATTTACCCATGTATGTTATATTTAAAATACTATTTGGTGGCTTAACTGGTATCATTTTAATCAGCACAACTTCCCCTATGTGGCACCAACTTTATTTTGTCCATATTTTTTTCAATGCTGTATTCACACAAAAGAAGTAAATCAAACAAAAACATAAAATTCCGGCAGCTAAAGAGGTACTTAAAAATGCTGTGGAAACCCCCCAAAAATGTTCAACAAACCACTAATGCAACATAGAATGAACGTTTTAAGTGTAATAAAAACAATAAGAACAACAAATGTTTTCAACAAACTACATTTCTTAACAAAAATACAAGAAAAAAGCTCTTTGTGCAACATCAACAGTTTCTGGTCAGTCAGACACACAAGCCTCAAGGGAACTCCAACACATTCCAACTCACTCTTGACATATGGCTGCTCCTCTCTACGACCCTCAACAAGTCGGGCAACCCTAAAACCTGTAGCAACTGCAACCCCCAAATCGGTGCATACGACCAAGACTTTATTGTCTTTGCCACAAAAGAGAGAGTCTGAATACGTCCGAATTCTGTCCTTACTCCATAACTACTAAAAAACGTTGTACTGATACTGCAGAACTGCCAAGGATTTCAAAACCATTTCAGACACCAGCTCTGAGCTCACTACTTTTTTTAAACGGCAAATATGACGACAAAGTAAAACTTTCAGTCACCCAAAGTAAAAACCTAACAAATATGAACATTTTACAAAGATTAACTTGAAAAGTAAGTAAGTATAGTGATGGATTTCAGTTCAGGATGTAGCGTAAATTTGAAAATGCAAAAAAAAACTCCACATTCAAAAAACCGTGCTTACAGTCGTACGCATGTAGCCATGTTTGTATCAGATTCTTTGTTTGTAGAAGTCTTTCAAAAACGAGTTCTCATGTCTGATTTTATGTTTAACTGAAGTCCTCATTGTTCATTCATGATTATTGTTTCTTACAGGGATCGTTTTAATGCAGTCATAAATCCTGCTGCTCACAGTTTCTTTATGAATTCCTGAAGAATGTATGCGGCTGAATCTTCATCACTTCATCTTCATGACTCAAGTTTTTTAGTGATTCAGTTCCTTACTGTGACAGTGAAAACACAGACCCCGTTACAAGATAAAGGACTGCAGTTTGATCACATTGAAAGATTTTCAAGAAAACGCTTGAGTTAACATGCAGTACATATACATACATTTATATTATATATACATTAAGAGGGTCTTTCCAAAGCACCTTTTCAGCATTCCATTTATTCTGTTTACAGATTAATTGCATCTAGTTGATGAAGACAGTCTATTCTCGTGAAATCGACTAGTCCAGTCTGGGTTTAAACATGACCATGCTGTCACATTTTTCACAAAATGAAGAATATGTATTTCCTTTGAAAGGAAATTTGCTGAAACTGCACTGTTCATATTCAGACAACAAATAGCTATTTATCAAACTATTGCTAGTTGATGGAACATTTAATTTATTAAAAGTCCAACTTGTGCTTTTTAAAACACTTATATATAGCATGACTACAGCAGCGTAATGCAAACACAAGTACTATAACTCTGACAGGAACAAACGTGATGAAATCTGTGATTAGTGTGGATTTTAACACTAAAGGAAGTATCAGAACTGAAAGAAATTGTAAAAAGATCAGACGAAAAAATGTATGATCAAAGGGAGCTGAGCAGCGATGGGCTTTGCTGAAAATCTGCTCGCGAAACCGTCTCAGAATCATGTGCTTTCCCATAATCCCTCAGTCTGTGTGTGAGTGTTCAGAGCAGCAGTAGTGATGCAGCAAATCCTGCTTAAGTGAGACTTGTTCTGATAAATACACGGTGCCGATGTCTTTTTTTTTTTTCTGCAGGACCAGGCAGTTTTAAGCATCTGCAATGCTATTCAGAATAGGGGAGGCTACTCAAGAGATGATGATTCATTAAAGATGAGATTGTAGTTGTATGGTTTCACCTGTATATGCAGAATGCAATGCATTTCACAAAAATGGCTGGTGTCAACATTTGGAAGAAAACTTGATTATTATTATTAGAAGTCAATTTAAAGATAAGCTGCTCATTTTTTACTTACAAGTTTGAAGAAATGTGTTTTTCTTTTATAAATGGCACAATCCAGCTTGAGTAATAAGTAACGTGTAAAAAATGTTTGAAGGAATTTATTATTTCGTGTTTAAATTAAGAATTTATTTTGGTGGAGTTACTTGGATGGATGTAGTTAGGGTGCTGTTGCTTATGTCTGAGGAAAGGAATAGTCACAAAAGTGTTCCCGCATTGTCTGGTTTGATTGACAGATGGAGACTCATTCTGCTAAAAATGATTATGATTATGAAAAAATAAGTCATTCTGAAAAACAGCAATGTGAAAAAAAGAAGAACTTGAAAAATACTGATTTAGAATTCTGAGTTTCTGAAAAAAAAAAACACATAAATATAGCAATATTCAACATGATTAAATACAAATAATGTTTTAAATGCTGTTATGAAATAATGTGCAGGTTTTGAAGCTGAATGAAATGTATTCCATAATATTATGTTAATATATGTGTGCAGGTTTTTCACAATTTAATAATCTTTTAATATGTTTATGAGATATTTATTGGTTGAGTGTCTGATTGCACAGGATCGTATTTATTTGTTTAATAATGAACAGTTTGGGGCTACATAAAAAGAGACCAGAGCTTTTGGACGAAATGACACAAGAATTGAAAACAAAGAATAAACCATTCAAAATATATCCCATCATTACCAAAGATGTGTTTCAGGGAACTGATTAAACATCTAAATTTGAGTCTTTTCTGGTTTGAACAGCATCTCTGTGTTGTCACAAACCGCTGCTCCTTGACACTTTGACATACAGTAATGCTGTTTCACAGCCTTTTCCTTGATAAAAGGTAAAATGTTCACATCTCACTGCAGGGCAGTTCTGCACCTGTGTAGACGGGGAAGCCTTCATGCGTTATTATGCTATGCTGTAAAAAATATATTCTGTGAGCACATCGTGGTACCTGGGTGTGAAATGCTTGGTGCACAGCTGCAGGTCACTGAATGAAATGATTCGTAGAATAGAGGGTGTGAAGTCTCCATTTCATCAGAAAAAAAATGTCTTTCATCTTTCGGATGGCAGATATGTTCTAATGCAGGTGTGTTATTCTGCTCTCATTCCCTCCATGTTTTGCCTCTGATTTCGACCGGGTTTTTTCCACACGACATCCCTTACCTCACCAGTGAGTGCTGCTGAATTTGCTTTTCTTTTTGTCTAAACGTCGTCGCTTGGTGTAAAATGAAAGACTGGTGTGAAGCTTTGGCTTGAAGCGTACAAAAATGATGGAGCAGCACTCAAGAGATGCTCTAAATGCTGTTTTTTTCACGCTGAGACCTTTATTTGTGCTGTGTGCAGAACAACTCAATCATTTTCAGCAGGAGTCTGTGCATCAAACGGAGAGCGTGCGGCCCTGCTCCTGTGGAGCCCACTTTGAAGGTGCAGATGAGATCTAATTATTCTGCTGTGTGAAAATGTCCAGGACTCCTTCACTGGCAGGCTGTCAGGCCCACAGATGTTCAAGCTGAGTGTGTATTCTTCTTTTGTGAGGGTGGGGACCGCTGTGTGTGGCTGCGTTTACTCTGTGATGGAGATTGTTTTGAGAGTCAAGCAGGCAGGCCGACAGGGGAGATGTTTTACATATCAAAGATGAGCAGACAGACAGACAGACAGACAGACGGAGAGGAGCAAGCATCAGGCCCAAGATCTGGACTAAATCAGGACATGAGGAGCCAACGGAGAAACTCTGCTCAGATCGCTGCAGAGCCAATAAAACACCAGCGAGACAGATTTATTGAGCATGTAAGAGGCTTTATCACCAAATTAACAGTTGGTCTTTATCTTGTTTAAACACCTTGTTTCTCGTTCATTTGAGTCATAAATTATGGGATGTGTTTGCACAGAGATTGCATTATTCCTCGCTGTTCTTCTAAGTTTCAACAGAAAAAGACAGGAGTGAGCTTCTAGACCAACACTGCACCAAATCCAACCATTGTGTTTCCCAGAATCCATGTTAAGTGCTGCGGTCTTCATGACAGGAGGCTTCTCTTCTCAGAACCTTATGGATGAAACAACAAGGTTTTCAGGACCCACTTTGGTCATCTTTTGAGCTATTTTAAAAGCTGTTCAGTGAGTTTTGAAATTATCCATCTGCAGCAAAACATTTACCAACCATTACAGTCCAATGTGTGGAAAGATATTCCCTTTGTTTTATTTTAATGTAGAAAAACAACAGTGGACTGAACCTTATGAAACTACAATGTAAATGGATTTGATTTAAGTGTTGTGTACACATGTTTATTTAAATTTATTTGATTTTATTTGCTTTAACTGCCCTGTACAGTACCAGGTATTTATTTGAGTCACACAGGTTGAAGTTTTGACTAAAGATGTCCTGGATTGATCTTAGGTCAGTGAATCGAATCGTTCAAAATGAACCAATATCAACTATGAATTGAATCCACAGCCACAAATTATGATATGAATTAGAATGTTGCTAAAACTAATGGTTATACTCCTAATAGTTAGGACTATACTGTTTGTTAGGATTATACTGAAATGGAACTGTGGACAGGACCATTGGCACGGATTAACCACGCCCCCACTTGAGTTTTGCTTGCCTCTTAGTGTTATCTTTTTGTATCTTTTGTGTTGTGAATGCCAATCGTGTTTTTAAAGTGAGAATGTGTCAGGTGTTCTGCAAAGAGTACACTCTGAGTTTTGCAAATTGTGTTTTAGGTTTAGACTAACGAGTGATGTTTTTGAGAAAAGAGTCAAAGCAGTCGATTGACAGGTTTGGAGAATGGCACTTAGTGTTTTAGAAATTGAGAAAAACTGTAAGTTCTAGCTCCAGTTCATATAAATGTCCGTTATCGATTCACAAATGTGGAAAAACAAAAACAAAAGAAAGCCTGGAAATTATGGATGTCAAAATTGTATCATACAATCTAAAATGAAAATTGATACGCTTTTGACAGACAAATAACTGATAAGATTTAAATCATAAACCATTATTGTCCTATAGGTTCTTTATAAAGATAATGCATAAATAAACTGAATTAAATACATTTATATGTACATGAGTTTAATTTATGTCATTTTAAATATAATAACCAGATACTGAATTTAGTAACAAATAGAGAAATTGACCTCATAAATGGGTTGACAGTACCCATCTCCAGTGAATTAACATTATTATTCTCCATGCAGCCATGCAGCACTAACCATCAGTGTGTGACAGCAAAATGTATTTTACTTCTGGTGCCCTCGGGGGCTGCATGCTGCTGGGGTGGGCTGCACCGGGAGAAGGCAGAACAAATGCAATTTAAGTCCAAAGAAATTTTCCCTTGAAAACCCAATTATGTGCGTGGGGAGGATGGGGCGATGAGGGTCATCTTGTTCCTTATAATGGAGCGACAGATCAGCGACGTGTAATGATGAGGTCTCTTTTTATTCTCTTGGCTTTCACTCACTGCTCACATCACTGTCACATGCCCCCCACCACCACCTTTCCTTTGCAGGCAATGATTAAAAGTTCACTGAAAGGAGAGCGTGATGAAAAAAGTTGGTCTTCAGCGTCTGCCGATGGAGTTCAAATAACATCTCAGGCAAAGTTTGCCGTTTCTCGTTGAAAACTGCAGAGTCAGGGATGGAAAAGTGGGACTCTGATGTTGAAATGTGTGTGTTTGACTTGGTGCGATCATATTTTGTCTAGGTGCGCGACAGCATGTGACAAGCGCAATTTCACAGCAGAGGTGGCAACAGGGAAGTGATATGTCCGCTGAGGAAAAGTGCTTAACCGGCACATTGTGGTCAGGGGAGTTCATCTAAAACAGCAACCCAGGAGACATAAAAAGACTGAGAAATGGGGAGTGAACGGATGATTTTAATGGTTTATGAGTTCCAGCTGTGTGATCATTTATAACAGAGGTTCACGCCTGACAGGAAGTCTTTGCATCTTTTGAGGCTTTGACAAATGGACTGAGCTGCTGTTGCACAAACATTCACTCGAATCATTTTTAATTATGTGCTTGTCTGTGAGAGGTTTTATCAAGAGTTTTACCATTTATTTTATCAATTTGCCCCAAAGATCATGAAGGAAGTAACGCTGTAGTCACACGCACCGGTACGGAGGGTTGACCTGTACAAGTGCTAATGTAAATTACTCTCGCTGATGACGTACGGCTGATGCTGATGAACAGTGTCCTTATGTAATACTCTAGCTCTTAGTAAAAGTTTCATGACTACAACTACCCTACTGGGTGGTTTGGGGTGGAAAAATTGGCAAAAGTGCTGTCAAAATCCACAATTCAAAAATCGAGTGCCTTAGAAATTTCCCAGAATTCTCTGCGAAAAACCAGTGTGCATCGATGCTCACTAGATTGGGGAATATGGACCACAATGCATTGCGTTTGAACAATTTCAGTGAAAAAAAAAGGTATTTAAATGTATTTTTTAGTAAACCGTCATCTTTTTCATCATTAGAACACATAAACATCAGTTTCTATTTAACTCATAAAAGATAAAGTCTTGGTAAAATGCTTGAATTGATGAAGTTTTCACTTGGTGAATTCAGTGACATCATATTCCTTGTTTAAAAAAAAATGGAGAGCCTCTTGTCTGAATTTCTTTTAAAATCCAGGGCAATAGATAGTCCTGCACTGGATAGTTTAGTAGTTGGGGAAGAGGGAGGGAATCCCTTTTAGCCTGGCTGCAGCTTTCTCAAGTTCTTTGCTTAATCAACTACATACACACAAAACTAACAAGCAATTAAGATCAAGCCCAAAAAAGAGTTTTTCTTGCATATTTTAATGTAGCATAGATTCTTGTTAACTTTATCTTTGTGACTTTGTAAAGCCTTCCTTCATAAATGATGCCATGTTTGTTAGCAAGATTTGTGGGATGCGCATAAAAGTTGCAACCATTTGTCAAACAGTCTTTAGTTTTTATTGCCTGACTTCTAATTTGACAATCAGGAGGCTGAAAACGACCCTACAAGTCCAGGTTCTGCCTACAAGAATTAAATCACAAGAACAAAGTGAATACGTGTAGAACTTATGGTGCAAACTGCTTTATCCTTAGCGGAGCATCTCTTGTTAGAGGCAGTATTATGGTATGGGATAATATCTGCTTCATTGGATAAACACAGCTTATCATTACAAATAGCCATCAGATAAATTAAAATTCTGTAACTAATGAAAAATCACCTATTTTCACAAAATGGGACAGAATTCTAACTTTAAGGTAGATGATCTTTCCTACAGGTTTATCGGAGATCCGGACCACAATTTGGTGAGAACGAAATGGGAAAAATAAAAATACTGTGAAAACATTCTTATCGATTGGCTCATATTGATTCTGCCTCACCCCACTGCCTGTGAAATGTGTAAATAGTGTGCACAATCAAACATCCTGAGGACACCGAGGAGCAGACGCTGTTTGCAGCTTCAATGCCTTACAGCTGAACAGTTTGATCCTTTTTGGTTAAACACTATAAAGGGATCTTAGTAAACAGCTGCATGAATAAAATGATACAAATGAGCGATAGATGCACAATTCATGAAGCATCTGGTGCAGGACATCCGTTCAGTGGGTATTGTGTGTGGTTGACTTCATCTACGGTCATGTGAGGACACTGTGCAGTGGATTTCATTTCGTTTTAGAATGCATTCTCTTGCCTACAGCAACAAGTGATCATCTGAGCCTCATTTGTGTTGCAAACTACAGCAGACGGGTATTGATCAGCTTTACAATCCTAAAACGGAGTTGGCTTATAACCAAGCAAGAGTTCCCAGGAGGATCAGTGTACTTATTCTCCGAGATGAACTTTTGTTCTTCCCGAACTTACTGATGGCAGCAATAGAGACAACATCTGCACACACAGCCTGTAGGGACCTGCAATGGTAATGCATGCATGCGAAAAATCAATGGCTCGACTATTCATTACTTTTTTTTTTTATTATTAGACAAACGAAACAAACAAAATGAGCTGCACAGGTAGAGCAATGTTTCTGTAGAAATGCAGGAGTCACAGATGAGATATTTTCTGCTGTTTAAACATAAATCTCACCCTCAAACAGCTCTGCTAACAAACAAATGTGCACTGTCAAATTTAGCATTTTAATGCTGTGTTTGAGCAGCCAAGAACACAATAATCCCGGAAAAGCTACTCACCAAGAAAAAAAACACAATTGCACAGCAGCGCTGCAGGGCAAAGATCGTCCCATGTTGCCGTGGTGATTGTGATGGAGAGAAGGCGCTTGTTTTTGATTGACAGTTGTTGTATTAGTTGTGTTTATGCGTTTCCAGATGTGCGTAAGACCTTGCAGTCGAGCGTGTTTCCCTTTTAGGCGCCACAAGTGGCCTCATTAGAAAACGTTCACAGTGGGGCCAGCGCAGCCCAAAGAAATGGCTCATTGTGGATCAGAAATGAATCTTCTGTTCTCAAAGACATTTCCAAATCACTGGGATCATTTGGGAAATTAATTCTCTTGTTTGTCACATGATGACAGTTGAGGGTTTTTTTTTTTTTCATTTATCGCCCTTTCAGTCCTCTCATTTCAAAACACATTAACAAGACCCAGGCAGTTTTGTACTGTGGCGAGGAAGATGGTCTTCTAATGATTCTCTCTAAGCCTTGTCAAGTTATATGTGTTCATGATCTTTTTGATTTTTAACCTTTGCAGATATCAGTGTCAGGGTCTCAAACCCTCAATATACCCATCAGACAGGAGATGATTCTCTAAAACTGGCAAAAAAGTGTCATGAAAATGTGCTTCATCGTTGGTCTGAACAGGTAGAGGAGGTGGCATTGCAAACCTGGAGTCTTCCCAGCACAAGTTCTCACTCTGGACCGCAGCTGTGACAAGCAGCAAACAGGAAAACTGCTTTTTTCCAGAGCGGATATTCAAAAAAGCTCCATTACTGGCAGACCTCTGAGACAATTGACCATAAAATGCAAATCTAGGAAGTTCAGGAACTCCATGAGACAAACTGAACCTGCTTAATTAGATTGAATAGAGAAGTTCAGCAACAAATGCTTCAGTTTTATTTTGCATCTAAAGTCCCACTCCGATCATCTTTTGATCTATTTTCAAAGCGGTTCCAGTTCTAATTATGATTATGGCATTTTTAGCAACATAAAAACAAGAAAGCATTCTTGGACATAATTTCTGCAGAAGGGCAGTAGTTCCGTAGTTGTGGGCGGGATCGTTGGTAAGCTTTCCCATCATCCCTTTGTTTACATTCTCTCCCGTTAGCTTACAACCCCCATACTAACATTACCGGTGCAACAAATATGGTGAGAAATATTGGAGCTATCAAGCCGAGCAGTTTTGAGCCAGATGCCAGCTGGGACGAGGAAAACAAAGACGCACATGGATCTATTTCTCTACAAGTGGATACATCAGAATGAAGCAGAGCAGGGAGCTTGTGGCTCATTGATTTTATTTTCTACATCCCGCCAAAAAGGTTTTATCAAACAGCATTTGTTCTTCTGCTCCTGACTCACAGCAATTTGAATTAACAACCCCAGAAATGCAACTTTAAGCTTTTTGTTTAACATTTATGTCCTCCACTATGAGAAAAATACCACAAGAACATCCTTATCAATCAAGTTCCAATCTCTGTTTTTGTGGTCTATTTAACAATGAGAAATCAGTTTGCTTGACCAAACTGTTTTAAATATAATATAAAGTAAAATTGAATTTTGTATAAGTGAAATAAATACGTACTTGTGAAAATCTCTCTTGATAAAGATTTTTAAAAGCGGTTTATTCTTTAAAAGGACGAATAAAAAGCCAGGTTTTGCCATAAAAAAAAGCCAAATTTAAGCCACTTGACAAACTTAATTTTGTTTTATAAAGTCAAATGAGTCTAAAACCTGTGAGGAACATCACAAAATGAATTAAAAAGTGTCTAAACTGAAGAGTCAAAAATCACTTCAAGAATGTTATGCTTTTTAAAAACAACTTTAATTCTTGGTATAATTATTGTAAACATGACCTTTGTAATCATAGAAAGTTTAATGGAGACAAAACTGCAAACATTGATGAGCCAAATGTTTCTTTCTTTCTTTAATGTTCTTCTAAAGTTCTTTCTAACATTCATTTAAAGCCAATTTGTTTGGTCTTTTTCTCGTCACTTCCGGGTACCCACTTTACCTGAACATGTTCAGAATGTGGAGTTATTTCCAGGTTGAAGAGTTCTTTAGTGAGTCTGCATCAAAAATAAAGAGTGCTCTTGTGTTTTATGAAAGGCTTATAATGAGAATGTCTCTGTTTTTGTTGAAGTGACACAGCATGACAGATGAACCCTGTTTTCAGAGAGTAGCTGCCGAGCAGCCAAACCGGAGGAGTGGAGTGTGGGAGGCAGCTCAGGTTGGTGTAAAATGAGTGGGCGGGGGAAACTGTGGGCTGGTAATAGGAGGAGGTGGGAGTCTGTGCGAGTGCATTGTTGAAGCGCTAGAGTTCTCACTCATCCATTGATTTTTCTGTCTTTGAGCTGCTGCAGGAATAACTTCAAGCTTAGTTTTGAGCACCACTGGTGCAAGAGCAGCATCTGTATGCAGAAGTACGTTTTCTATTTTGCAGTGTGGAGAGCTGGAGCCGGAATTGTGTTCAAGCCCCAAAATCTTCTTCCTTGTTGTTCTCTGCAGTTTTTGTTGGAGAACATCTTGATCAATAGCGTCAGAGAGTTTCTTTCTTTGTAAATCCCCTTTCCAGAGGCAGATTTCTACAATAATCATTGAGAGAAATCCTTGTGACTGCAGTAAAAACACACAAAATGTACCTGAAACCCTAACACAACCATCAATAAAAAGGCAAAAGCAGCCAGTTCTCTAATTTTATGAAGGTTTGATCAGACTCAGCAGCTCCTTACTGTAAAACAATTCAGTAAAGTGTGTGAAGGGATGGAGGGGTGTTTGGACATCACAAATGGTTATCATAAATGTTAGCGTCTCACCGCTGCCAGTTTTTATTTGCACTGCATTAAAACGAGTTTCAAAAACAGTCTTGACCACAGCGCTAACCCTAATGCGCTAATACCTATTGGCACTTCTGCAAAAAAAAAGAGAAATAGAAAGATACTTGCGTATGTTTCTAACCTGGTATTATTGTCATTCAGTTGGGGAAAAAACACTGATATTCAACTCTTAAGTCTACTTCCAGACATTGCCTTTTAAAGGTCTTTGGGTGTTATAAGTTTTACAGACATCTTAAAATACTACACTGATCACTTTTTGAACTATTGGAAAAGTGGTCTTTTAATTTGGGTTATGCTGTTCTAAATAAAAGCTGTCTTTTAGAACATAGTTTCTGCAGAGCAGCAGCAGTTCCGTAGATGTTTGCCTCTGAGTTGTTGGAGGGACTTAAACATATGGGACTTTGCGCAGAATAACCCCACCGCCTTCTCCTCATCATTGCTGAGAGCTTTCTGTTTACAGGCTCTCTTACTAGCTTACAGCCCTTCACACCCTCAACCTAGTATTATTGGTGCTATGGAGCCATACCAGCTCAGATGAGGAAAACCCACGACGGACATGAGTCTGTTTGTGTACAAGTGGATGAATCGGAATGGAGCAGGGGGCTTGTGGCTCGCCCGACGTATTTTCTACATCACAAATACTATTTTTCTCAAATGGGATTTTTTCATCAGCTTCTGATTCACAACAATTTGAATAAAGAAATACTCAGAAATGCAATTTGAAGCTTCATTTTCATTTCCCGGTGGTTTGACTGATGACATTTTTTTTCTCTTCTCGTCAAATCAAAAGACACTCAAAGCAAAGATTGGACAGTTTTATTAGGATCTTAATATAAGTTATATTTCGATAAAACTAAGAGACTATAAAGTATAGTGGTGCATATGTTAAACAATAGATTCTGTGTATACATGCACAGCCTTTGCTAAACTCTTGAGTTCTCATTGAATGCTTTTTTTTTTTTTTTTTTTTTGAGTTTTTGTTGCATGAATGCTTCTTATGTGAAACTCACAGTAATTTCAGTAAACATTTGCATTTTAGCCCATCATTTTTTAGTTTTTAAGTTAGTCTGTGTGTTTCTATGTGGTCCTCCTGTGTGTCTGTAGGAGTCTGTGGTTGGTCTGGTCTTCAGCGATCTGCGTTCATCTTCCGTAGTTTTGCTGGCAGATTGTCCTCTGGCCTCCCACTGGCCGACAGAAGAGGGCTGTGCATGGGGACTGGGGTGGACGGTAGCCCGGTTGTGGGGCTGCGTTGGTACAGATCTCCAGTTGACTGTGTCATTGGTTCAAATCCCACTTTGAGGGACTTGAGCTGCAGACGATTCTGCGTTCCAGGACTCGGCGAGGAGCTGAGCCGCTGCAGCTTCAGGGGAAGGTCTCCGGTGCTGCAGGCCTTCTCAGAGTGCTGGGAGCTGAGCATAAGCACCTTCCTCTGCAGGTCCTCCTTCCCAGATGAGCTCATCCTTTGCAGCTTGCTCGGCAGCCGGCCTCCACTCCCTCCCTGCCGGCTCCCCTCCTCAGAACTGTTTATACAATCCACAGAAAACACTCGGTCTCGCCGACCGCTTTGGTGCTCAGCCAGTGCCGGGGTGGGAGTGGAAAGTGGCGAGGGCAATGAATTCTTCTCCTCGTGCTCTTTGACACTGTAAGGAGGTGTTGGCACCTCAAATGTGCTGTGGAACTGAGAGTAATCGACCCTGAAGAAGCCCTCCTCCAGGGACATCACCGGCAGGAAGCGATGGCCCCATAAAACCTCGTCTTCGGTGTATGACGTCCGTGCCTGGCATGTCATGCCTACAAGAGAGGGATAAGTGAGGTATAATCTTAATAACTGCTTTCAAATGGGGGTTCAAACAAAACAATTATTGGCTGACAAAGAGGGACGCGAAAGGGCATCTTTCTGTCTTATTATCTTCTTCCTTTTGCCTTTATTACTCGGCAGAGCGCCTTCATGCTTACTTCCTCTGCAATCAACTGCCTCAATTTAGCCGCACAGATTTAAGCACAGCTGTAAACTCATTTCAGATGCAACCACAAATCTTTTCCAGCCCGTTGTCAATATTTGACTTTTTCCTTCTCAAAAAAAAAAACGTGCTCTGTGATTGAAGAACAAGGAGAAGACTGGAAGAGTCTGAAGTCTGTTGTGGTGACTAAGCTGCAAGGTGAGCGATGCTTATTATCGCTATGACTTGTCTTCTATGAGATAATTACCAGTGTAAAAATCCTGATTAACTGAATTAGCAATCTCCATAAACCCGGTGCATCCGCGGTTGGAACAGCAGGTCAATGCATGTCTTAATTGTTAGCCGCTGCAGACTTGTATTACACTCCTGTTAGTCTGCTGGTTGACCTGATTTCCACAGGACTGTACAGTCATTCTGAGCACATTTCACCCCTTTGACCTCCACTCTTGTTCAACAATTTTCAACTTGAAGTCTGCTTAAGCGCTATGTTTTTTTCTACAGCAGTTTTGCTGCAACCTGAGCTTTTCACTTAAAGCTTCGGTTTGCCGATGCGTGGGAGTCTGATCTCGTGCCTCTGAGGAATGATGTGTACGGTATTATGTCATGTTCCCCATGCTATTCCAGGCAAACTACTCATCTTCATCTACTGTGAACCCTCAGCAATCCTATATTGACTTAGTGGTCGTTTTTATGCTTGGCTGCAATTACAGTGGTGAGTGCAGAACTACTTTCCAGAAATGTTCTCCAACCAGGACAACAGCTGTAGTCCGTCTGTCCGTTAAGCTTCAGCAACAGTTTAGGCAGAAAAATAGAAGCCTGTGAGTCTAGAACTCCATGTCCTTCCTTCTGCAGGTATTTTATGTTAGATGATGTTCTCTTCTACGGAGCCCTGGATAAAACATCTCAACAAAAATAAATAATTTAATTCATTTAACTGCAAATCTGTGATCACAAAATACTCATTTGTGCACGCTTAAAATGCTAAATTGTGGTAACAAAATACTTATTTGTGGTCACAAAGATTAATTTGAGGGAGATTTTTTTTTATGTTTTTTTAATGTCATGTCCAGAGCTCCATACTCTTCTTCTACATAAAACAAAGGCAAAAAAAAGAAAAGCCTCCAGTAATATAAACCTGCCAGACAGCAAGCAGGAAGTCCAAAAAGAAAAAGATTGGAGCAGCTCAGGCTTCACTAGGAACTTTAAGAATTTGTCTTTTCAGATTGATCTATGAGTGAGAAAAATCTCAAATAAAGCCTTGAAAAAAGAGCACTTTTTATCTATGTGCAAATGTCACTAAATTAGAAATAACATCAGTATTAAGTAGTGAAGACGATTTTTGCAAACATACTCCCTGTTCTTTCTGGCTGTCATTTTTGCAGAGTTTCAGGCATAAAAGTAATTGTTTTTTTAGCCTAAAGTGATGAAAAAGGGCGATAATTCTCATGGATCTTTGTCCTAGCATCTTCATTTATGGACTCATCCTGCAAAATCTTCTGACTCATCCATGAACGTTTTTTATTTTGCAATGTTTAGTCTTTTCGGTGTTCGCTATAAGATCTACCTACAAGCACATTTGTGCTGCAGACACACAGACTCCATCTGCACAACTGTGACTTTACAAATCATCTTCATGCTCATGTTCAGTTTGTCTGACAGTAACATGAGCGAATAAAATGGCAACATCAGTGAAATTTTTTATTCCTGAAAAGGTCAGTGAATTAGTTTATAAAGAAAAGTAGAAATGTCAACTTTATGTGGTAGATCAGCTGTTGTCTCTTATTCATACAGGGCTGCCAAGTTTGTTTGATGAGGGAAAGTTTAAATTGGCTGTTTATGCAAAAGAAATTCATAAAGACTTTCTTTTTTATTGGAAGTGATGCAAACACTGCAGGACGTCTGTCCCACCTGGATGTAATCCTGATGGTGTAGGATTTCAAGCAAGGTCCATGACACTTATGTCTCAGCAAGTAATTCCAACTTTGTTTTCTTAAGGTGTCCTCAGATCATTCAGTATATATTACATTTGTGGGTTAATGAAACAATATTTCTGGAGTATTCCATCTGGGCCATCAGGCAATGACTTGTCATTAGAACTGGAAAAAATTATACAGTGAAAATAAAATACAGCAAATATTTGTTCAATGATGTGTCATCAATGTTTCTCTTTATGGAATATATTTTTGATGCTTTGAGCATTTCTGTTTCTCTGTCTCTCCAGTATAATGTTTACAGATTTGTAGATGAACAGTTTCTGAATTACCAAAGACGGCTTTCTTAAACATGACAGTGAGTTCACTGGACTCAACTGGCCTCCACAGTCACCGGATCTCAATCCAATAGATCACCTTTGGGATGTGGTGGAACAGGAGATTGGCATCATGGATGTGCAGCTGACAAAATCTGCAGCAACTGAGTGATGCTGTCATGTCAATATGGACAAAACTCTCGGAGGAAGTTCCTTGCTGAGTTTATGCTACCAAAGATTAAGGCAGATTACAAGGCAAAAGGGTGTCCAACCTGGTAGTAGCAAGATGTAACTAATAAAGTGTCCGGTTAGTGTACTTTTTGCCTGAAAATGAACTTAAACTGTCATCGTTTATCCCAGAGAAAAGTTTAAATTCATGATGCTTAAACTGAAAATGAATTTCTTCCTTCTTCTAGATTTTTTTATATTAAATACACATTTTTAAAGACTCGATCTAAAACTAATAAGAATTAGATTCTTGTCGTCATCTGCCAGTTGCGGTTGAAACATGAGAGGAGAAAGTGAAGAAGAACAGAAGTGTGTTATGGAGAGGATGGAAGCCGTAACTTGTGGCAGCTCTCAGATTAAAGGTTTTACCCGTAGAGGACTGATCCTGCCTCTCCACTTCCCTCTGATCCCTTCTTCCTGCTCTGAGCCTTTCCAGCTCTGTGGTTTCCCTGCAACACTGGCAGAGAAAACGCTTCAGAGCATGGAAAGAGGCAGAGCTGAAATCAAAAGGGAGAAGATGGATTTTGTATTAGACTTTGGGGAAGAACCATTCTGATAAATATGCAACAAGGGGGGCGGTGTGAATGCTGGGGCCTGCAGTCCACAGGCTGATTACCAACCCTTTGCTGTGTTCTGGAAAATGCAGCTTCTACTTAAATCTCTGCTCATTCATCATAGCGACACATCCAGCTACGAATGCAGACTTTTATTATCATTTTTATTGTATTATCCTAAGTGGGGATAAACTGATCCTGCAGTGCTAAAATATTCCTTGTTATTCTGTCATTGTCCTGTGCTGTTCTTACCGCCCCGCTTAAATAAGTAAAAGCAGAAAGGTGGGATCAAGGATTTCATCAAGTATTTCTATTTACAGTAACAGTAAAAGGGAAATAATGAGAGTAGAAAAGGCTGAAATGTTCAAAGCTTCCTCACCTGTGGTCTCTACGATGCCTTCAAGAATCACCACAATCTCAAACTGTTCGTTCATGAGAGAGCGCTGGGACAAATCGAAGAAAGGACTCTTGGGATTAATTTCGTGACAAATGGTGAGGGGGGACACGAGGAAGAGCTGATCTGCTCCCGTCCCAAAGCCAACATCCAGCTCGCACTGGTCCAGAGGCAGGAACTCGCCCTCGGGAGTCTGACGGGACTAGACGATCAGATGAAACAGACAGACGAGACACAATGAGCATTTGCTTTCTTCATGCAGGGAAACACCTCTTGAACTGATCAAATTTGTGCCAATCTTTGCCGCAGAAAAGTTTAGATTTCCTTCAAATCAATCCACAGAATCATTTAAAAAATGTATAATTCATAACATCCATTTCATAGGACATGCATGACAGTTCTATAAGACTTTAGAAATCATACATAAACATTTTTCTGACTAATATTTTATAGTATTTTAATATTTTATATTTTATAAATATTATATTTTATATAATATTTATTTTTTATAAAATATTTATATTTTATATTATATTTATATTTTTAAATAATATTTTAATACTTTTTTCTTATAAATGCATTTATCATTATATATGTAAATGTTTAAACTGTTAACTTTTTTTGTTGTTTTTATTAAATTTGATGGAAAATAGGAATAAATTGAATCATTAAAAAACATTAACTCATACATTATTGACAAAATTTCAATATATCTACATTTTCCAAAAGTGATTTTGGATTCTCAAGATAAAATAATAAACATAAAAACACTGTTGTGCAACTTTATTAGCAGCATCTTTATTAGCAGCATCTTCAGCTAAACATTATGAATTGTTGTTTTTAAGATGTGTGGGATCAACTGCTACCATACATCCATATTTTAAACGCTGGTTTTTGTATTTTAATTTCAATTTTCTTCTATTTTGAAGTCAAAAAAGTAAATTAATCTTTATCAATCATCCCACGGACCGGCACAGGTACCATGACCCAGAGGTTGGGGACCTCTGCTCTAAAACTTTCTGTTGGATTGTCTAACAGTGAATGACTAAGTTTTAAACTTTCATCATTTTAGTTTAGTCAGAGCCATGTTTAGAGGAATAAATTGTTTAAATCTTTAGAGTGTGATGCTTCACAGCACCAAACGTGTGTGCAATGCAGCAGTGCAGTAACACGACTACGATGAAGTCACCAACTACAATCTCTGTTGAACATTGAATGTTATGTTTTCTAAAAGCTGCTTTATTTTTAACTTTTTATTTGCAATATGGATAATCAATTCAAGATGTGGAACTAAGAACTTTAATGCTAGGACCTGCTCTGAGGTTATTCTGCTGTCAGGAGGCATAAGAGTGGGAGTTTTGACGGAAAAAAGAATAAATTAGATTTAAATGTAATTAGACTTTGACTTAAACTTTCATGTTATTAGTTTATCCAGATATTCTCATTTTTTAAATTATTATCAGGATCTTTTCAATGAGTTTTTTTAAGACACTATTTCTGCAGAGCTGCAGGAGCTTTTTAAAAAAATGATTTTGGGTTGCGGGCGGGGAGTTAGCCTCACTAATTTCCCAGCATTCCTTTGTTTAAAGCCTCTTGCTAGCGACAAGCACCTCACAAACCCAAGCCAACATTAGCCTAGCAAAAAAAAAAAAAAAAAACAGCGAACAATATCAGAGCTACACATCTGTACAGTTTAGAGTCAGATGGGAGCTCAGACGAGGAAAATGAAGACATTCGTGGATCTATTTGTCTGCAAGTGGAGGATTTAGAATTGTAGAGACGGCGTCCTGCGCATGGCATTTGCTGCGCCAGAAACCTGAGCTTTTTCAAACATCCGTTTTCATCTGCTACGAGTCCAACACGGAATGAATAGAGAAATATTCGGAAACGCTGCTTTATTCTTAAATTACCTTATATATATGTCTTCCATTATGAGAAAAATGCTACAATAACGTTAAAAAATAACAAAAAGTACATTTTAATTGGAGTGGGTCTTTAAATAAGATGTTTATTCGGGTTCAATTATGTAACGTTTTCATGTCAACTTTTTGGATCATTTGTTAGACTTTACTTGCATAAATGATTACTTTATCTTGCAGTTAAATAGGGAAAACTGATAGAAGAGAGTGACAAACCAGACTTCTTATCTCACACGGCTTAGACTTGTTTGCTCACAGAGCTGGCAATGAAAACTCCCACTAAATCTCAATCATCAGCTAATGTGAAGCTGTCATGCTGACAAAATCTGTCCACGGAGAGACAGAAACTCCCTCCAGAGAACTCAAAATCATCACTACTAGTTTCTGTCTCTGAAGCCAAAACAAAACTTAAACCATAGTAACCATGTAGCTTCAAACTCAGAAGAAACGTTTGTCTTTTGTTTCTGTTCTTTCTGCACTGAAGCTTCTAATCAGAGCAGTTTCTCATCAGGCTACGTCATGATCTTCTGGGATCAAAACTGTGAATGAAGTCTTATTTTCAATCCTCTGCAAACATTCATCAGGATTCATGAAGACAGCTTCACGGGCGATGAAAACTCTTTGGAACTTTTCTCCATTCGTCATGCTTTCGCTCAGAGAAAATCTACATTTCATTGACTGTCTTTGTCACTTAGACTTTCAGATAAATGACTGCATGCAAATACGGAGAGACCCCGCTGGCATTCTGCACTCCACACAGACTCGGAGATCATGGAACTTGTCACGTTTTTTTTGTCGTTCTCCTCTGAGTGTGACATTCTGTCCTCACAAATGAACAGATTTGTCTCTGATGGGCAGACAGAGACCCTTCACTCACTTTCTACTAACTTCTTAAGGTTTACTGTGCAGTAGAAGCTCAATATGAACACATTTCTGCTCAAATGTTAACCATCCCTCTCTCTGCAGGTCTGGTCATTGATGAAATGACAATTTTCCCTCTAAATAGAGATGTCAGTGGTGTGAATGGTACTCAAGGATGAAGACAGGAGACATTGATTACACCTCCAGTTTGATGATCACTTAACACCTACACACTGCCTGTAAAGTAATCAGTTTTTCTTGGAGGAGAAAAGTGGAGGAAATGCTTGCAGCCCAGCAGTCTGATCTCCAACGGAACAGTCGAGTTGGTATTTCTTATTTTTTTTCTTTAATTTTAACTCTATTCATAAGTCAAGGTTAAAATTTCTCCAGATTCTCAACTAGTGGTGAATTAGTGACGTTTTTAGGCAAAATTTAAAAAAACTGTTGTTTTCTCTGACATAGTTTCTGCAGAGGAGCAGTGAGTAAGTTCCCATCATCCATCTGTTTATGTGCTCTCCTGCTAGCTTACAGGCCCCTCACAACCCCAACAAAAATGTCAAACAATTTCGGATCTATCCAGCCGTACAGTTTGGAGCCAGAGATCGAGATAATTGGAGCGAGCCTTTAAAAGGTTCACACATTTTAGGCTTACTTTTCCAAACGTTTAAAAGGTCATTCTATCACTTCTTATGGCAAATGTTAGCATAAAATCATTTTATAATAAGAAAATATTAAGATATTGTTATTTTATTTTAGAGTAACAAATGCTTGTGACCCTAGTGTCTGATTATAATATCTAGGTGTCGAAGTAAGAAAAGTAATTCTGTTAATGAGAAATTGAAATGAATTTTGGCTTTCTTCTTGTTTAAATTTTCACATGAAAATTTAAAAAGAAAGAAAGAAAGAAATACTGTCACCCCGAGCTCATTTCGGAGCTCAACAAAATCTATTCGGTCATCTAACTGAATGTAGTTCTGATAGGCCTACATAACCCACCCAATCTGTTTGGGTCCAACTGCATTAAAAATATCCCAAACATTGAGCTGTTTGAGTCCACAGGATGTTGTTACATCACACAGCCAAATCTGACACTTTTCATTTCCTCAAATCTGTTTCCTTTCAGTTTACATTCACTTCACCTCAGCACTGAAGAAAACCAGTGAGACTAAAGCTTCATGTTACTTATATCACCCTTTTTATTGTGAAATATTCAAATCATTTTCATGCTGACTTGTTTTGGGATTTTTGTATGCACTCACTCCATCTTGCATCCCTCCATCTATGTTTGCTTTGCTCATTTCATCTTCCTTTTCTTTCCTAAATTCTCATTTGAAATTGAGTTTTTTATGATCTTTGCCCAAATTGTTCTGGTTTCCTTGATCTTCGTGCTGCTCTCTCCTGGCTCCTTCAGAGCTGAGCGGCAGAGCAGCAGATTGCTTCCTGGCTTAAGAAAGTATACGAGCGGTTTGAGCCAAAACACGGTGAAGAAAGCCTCCCCTGCTTTCCAGGACTTCACAGAGCAGAAACGGGAAACCAAAACTTTTCAAGCAGGCGTGGGCAGATGGCCACAGGCCAACTTCAAACCAAAGGTCAGTGGATCTGTGAGTTTCAGTCGGAGTGGTGAAAGACTGGTGCTTTTATCAGACACAGCATAGCTCCTCTGTCTGCAGCATTACAAGTGGGCTAAGGTGGATATTCAAGCTGACATACAGAGCAATGACAGGTTTGTCGCTCTTTCAAAGGGCAGTGTCTGCCTTCTCTGCCCGCAGCGCAGGATGGAGCTTGTGTAAGAAAAAAGCTTTTCATGGATCTTATTTCCAGCTTGTTGGAAAACAAGATCTTAAAGGGGCTTTCCTTTTTACCAGATCTTGTTTTTGAGTAGATCTGTGTAAATCCTTCTTTTTTGACCCAGAAGCATCCAAACGGCCAACATGGGAAAAAATAGATTTTATGCTTCCTTTGTTATCTTTTTGAGCATAAACTGGATCATAAAAGATCTTTTTAGTCCTCAATTCTCTGCACAGAAACTTAATGTATGCAGCTCTCCATGGATCACAGATTATGTTACAAAATTCAACATTTTAAGACAGTTGTCTTAAAGTCTGACTCCAAACATCTCTTGATCTTTTTTAAAAGTGTTCCCAGTAGTGTTTGAGTTATGATCCTGACGTTTTTTACTCTTTTTGGCTTCATCACCAATTTGTGATTCAATTTAAAGTTCTCCCTTCTCAGGTTTTGATTAATTCTGGTTATCAGTGCTCCTTCAGGACGTTTCCTTTTTCCCATTTATCAGGAGAAGCCCCAAAATGGATTATTTCTGCATGCTAACCTCTGCACATGAAATGTACTGACAGCAACGCCTTTCTGTTATTTAATCACCCTGCAAAGACCGATTTTTAACTCAACATCTGTAATCTCCCGTAATCCCAAAACATTAAAACTGAGGAGATGCCATTTAGCGTTCAATAAACCCACAAAAAAAGCAGCAAAGCATAAGAAGTGGGGTCAGATTTGTGCCGTCTGTCTGACAAGAAAAGACCAGAGTTGTAGATGCGGCTCGAGGAGGAAGCCAGGTTTTTGAAAGCCCGTCTTTGTCCCTTACACACTGTGTCATTCCAATTTGAAATGATTCCTCCTCCTGAAGATGACTGGAGCAGGATGGCAGTTCAATAGCACCACCAACGTCTCCATCCAGGAACTGCAGAGCAAGTGTTCCCCTTTTTTGTAGTTAAGCTCTGAATGTGATGGGTAATGTAGATCCAAAACAGTGTCTTTGTGTCTGCCGTGACTCGACTGGCTCCTGAGCGGAGGGGGCTGTGCTCTGGCAGAGCCGCCATGTCGGTAAGAAAGTCTTTGAAGTGAAAGAACAAGGTTAGATCACAAAGCCCTGAAGGGAAAAAAGCTAATACTAAGGAGCGAACAGTGGATGCTGTGTTTATTGTTTTCCACAGACAGGAGGGGTTTTGTAAGGATGTGGGGCTGGAGCAGAGGTTTCTAAATTCAAAAAGCAAAATTATCTAAGCTGTAGCTCAGAGACAGTCACCTTTTTCTCTCTTGTAATGTCTTAAAAATAACAAAGATGTTTCTGGCACACATGGAAAATGTATTGATCGTATAGGTAAGTCCCAAATGTGTGATTGCATTGAACGCCACTGGGACAGTTTACCTCCTCAGCGCAAGTAAGCGCAGCTCGTTCTTCCCTTCATGCATCATTAAGCTGACCAGCACTGTGCTCCACGAGGATGTGCGGAGGAGAACACAGGCATAAACAAGCTCCACACACCTCGCTAATGCTGTTTGTCTTCTTTATTGCCCATTTTGCTCTCTGAACATAGATGGGGCTGGAAGGAGCCCTATTACTATAATTAAAAGCGGAGCCAATAGACCATGCTGCTGTTTGGGCTCATTTTCTGCATTGCTGCTTGTTTCCTGAGTGTGTGCTTTATTAGCTATGTTCAGTCCAAAAATCTGCTTTGCTCTTCATTAGCAGTGAGGATTCACACCGAACACACTAGTGGACGATCTGGGATTTTAGGAAAAGATTCCTTGCAGTTTTTATTAAAGAACATTTCAAACTAAAACACCTTTTACAACATTATTGTTCTTCCCTTTTTTAAACAGACAGAAACCTCTAGATATGGCTTAAAAGAAATCCTAATAACATTTTCTAGTCAAAGATCTCTTTTAAATTAGACGAGCCCCCTTTCAAACTTCCTGTTCCAGCTCTGCTCATAGCAGCTGGTGTGAGAAGGTAAAGCCAAACACATTGTGTCTGTCCCTTCCACAGATGCTTCATTTGAAACTCTGACAGTTTTTGATGAAAACAGAACAAACATTCGAATGAAGTCCCACTTCAATCATTTTAATCTATTTTAAAAGAATTTCTGGTTGTCTTTTAATTATGATTTAATTACGCCGTTTATAGACTTAACAAAAAAAAAAAGAAAAGGTGTCGCTTTCTAGGACATAGTTTCTGCAGAGCAGCAGGAGTTCATCAGGAAATTTGTCTCTGACTTGATTGTTGGGAAGGAGTAAGCCTGTGCTCATTTCCCATCATCCTTTTGTCCACACTCTCTCCAGCTAGCTTACAGCCCCTCACAACTCCAACCTAACATTAGCGGTGCAACAAAAATTGCGAGCGATATTGGAGCTGTCCAGCTGTACAGTTTTGAGCTGGATGCAGCTCGGACCGAGACGTAAGTGGATCTACTTATCAACGGGTGGATGCATCAGAATGGAGTGAAGACGGGAGCTTATGTCCTACTGATGTAGTTTATTACAAGCTTTTCAAACTGCATTTTTTTCATCTGCTCCTGATTCACAGTAATTTGAATGAAGAAATTCTCTAAAATCCAATTTTAAGTCTTTTGTCATCACAAAAATGCTACAAAACATGTTAGGAACACTAAAAATACAATTTTCCTTGGAGTGGGTCTCTAAACATTACTCTAATCTGAATCTTTGATGTCAAAAAATATTAAAAATCTAATGATCCAACAAAAGATATGCCATCAGATCTACTTTATCCTAAAGAAAATTGTTTAATTTGAGACTGACAGACTGATATTTACATTTATTGTTTGGTTTTGTGTGAGTGGTGTTTAAATCTTCCGTCTGTGTCTCCTTGTTTGACCCTCTCATTTGTGACTCACTGAGATGAAGTTTCCCCTAAAGGCCTGCATCTCTTTTTGTCACATCCACTAACTGATACAACCCTATCTGTCACCAGCAGAGGAGGAGCTGATGCCGGACACTGGCTCTGCCATCCAAGCTGCAGCGCTCCCAACAGACAGCCTTTTTACTTCCTTATCTCTGCGCTTTGAGGCGCACCTACCCGGCTGCCACTCAGCCTACACATCCTGCAGCTGCATGGGGATTATGGTAATGCTAGACCCTAAACCTGCTTTGTTAGATGAGGCATGTCCTGTTTACATGGAAACATTTCAGTTTTTTACCTTGATATGAAGTTTGCAATTGTTTCTGACTAGAAAGTGAAGCGATAACCATATGGAGATGTTTCAAAAACTAAACTTGTTGTGTTCCTGAATAAACACACCTTTTTACAGCAAAATTCAGCTTTACTTCAGCTGGATGAAGAATTAAACCATAGACTCCACGCGCGTTCTGCGTAACTCTGCCACTTTGCTTCCACTCATCCGCTCGTCTCTTACCTTGATGAGTTTGCACCTGATCTGCGCAGACACCATGTGGCTGTTGCGCAGGTTGCCCACGCGGAACATCAGGCACAGCTTGCCATCTCTCTGGGAAATCACCGCGTCCTGACTGAACATGAGCGTCTCTGCGCGCTTCTTGGGCTGGGACATTTTAATGAACATGCAGCCGATGAGGAAGGCGTCCACGATGGAGCCCAGCAGCGACTGGAACAGGAAGAGGATGATGCCCTCTGGACATTTCTCTGTGATGTACCTGTAGCCGTAACCGATCGTGGCTTCAGTCTCAATGAAGAAAAGAAAAGCTGAAGGGAAGTTGTAAACATTGGCCACGCAGGGGGTGTAGGACGAGTCGTGGCCGTGATTTAAGTCTCCACGAATATAAGCAATGATCCACCACATGGACGCCATAACCAGCCACGCGATGGTGTAAGTGAGGATGAAGATGAGTAGGTTCCATCGCCACTTCAGGTCCACCAACGTGGTGAAGAGGTCAGAGAGGTACCTGCTGGTCTCCCCTCCCAGGTTTCCGTGCTGAACGTTGCAGCGGCCGTTCTTGTCGACGAAGCGCTGCCGTTTCTTCTTGACCGGAGCGGAAAATGTGGATGCGCGGTTTGTGTTGACCACTTGGTAATCCTCTCCAAATTTTCTGCGAAGGGCTGCCATTTCAACTCTTCTCTGGTAGACGGGGGGAAACAAGCAGTTTAATCCATGTTTTGTTTGTTTTTAAACCCCCAAACGCCGGTTACCTGCAGTGCGTAAAATGCGCCATGGTCACTTCCGCGCGCACAGCCTCAGTCACAAGCAGTTGTTGCGTTTTAGTACTTTTAGCGCGCAGTTGTTTTCTCTTTTGTAATTTCAAAAAAGGTTGACTGTTCCTTCAGATATCTTTCCAGACAGCAGAGGATCTCTGACTGTAGCTGTGCGCTCTGCTGACTCAACTCTGTCTGACTGGCGCGGGGTTCTCCAGTGGAGCGTAAGAGCGCAGGAGGAGCGCACTACCATTCACTCACTGCCTCTGCTGGGCTGTTAAGGATGAAGAGGGAAGTGTGAGGAGGAGATGCGGAGAGAAAGGGAGGAGGGCAGGGGGAGAGGAGGAGAGAGTTACACAAGAACAGACTAAGAGAGAGGGAGAGATGGGCAGATGAGTGTTTGCGGAGTCGACTGATCAGGATTTAAATGGAAAGCAATCGAAGTTAATTTATTTCCCCTAAAATTCTCTGTTAAATCAGAATTATTTGATTACGTTGTAGCGGAAACCCCTGCATGAATCCAGAAAATCTTTAGAACAGCTCCACCTACTGGAGGAAGAGCCGATTTGCGTTTTGGTGTTTTTGGAAAAAGTGGATCTGAAAAGCTGATCTTTTTTATGACTTTACTTTCAAAACTGTAAACTAAATGAGTTTAATCAAGTAAAGAAAAAGCATTCAACTCCTATTTAACTTTTACCTGGAACTTAATTTTCTGGATCGTTGCTTTGAATAGATTTCAACTTTCCCTGAAAGTGCTTTGTCCCTGTTTCTGACTTTAAATCAGCAACTCTTGCCTTTCCTGAGCTCTTGTATTGATTGAGACTTTGAAGAGCTAACAGAGGATTTCCTGGGCTAGTATTCTCTCAGACAGCATCCACAGAAGGATAAGTCACTGTGGTTTTGTCTTTTAACCTCAAGTTTAAAAAAAGGCTCTGCAAGTGAGACATGTTATTGATTATGTCCACTTACTGCACTGATTCTATTTCTGTACCGAACCCAAATGCTGACGCCTGAGTGGAAGGTTTGAAAGTGAGATTAGATTTCCCAAACAAACTCTAAAGCATTATGGGTCTAAATACAACAGAACTAGTAATTTGTTTAGATCAGGGATTTGCAACTTTAGGCTCTGCAGTGCAGTTCTTGCATCCCTCAAGTGTGGTTCTCTGGTTTTGAAAAAAAATGCTGATGAATTTAATAATAAAAAAATAGCTAATTTTTGTCATTTGTTTTTAGATTTTTAAACTGAAGTGATCTTACATGAGTAAAAGTTTACGTTTTCTTTTAAACCACTGCTGATATCGCACTGAATCAAAAGGCATTAACAGCTTTACCGTGTCATCAAAATTGAACACGTCAGATAACAACACAAAGGGTTTGATATATTGTCAGGGGAGTTATTATTATTAATTTAAACTCTAATTTGATCCCTTTTTGCTTTTCAGAGGGAAAAAAAAATCCTAAAGTATAATTGCAAATTTACTGCAGGGATCTGACTGTATTTTATTTTGAAAGGAACTTCCATGTGCTACTGTCAAATAGAAATAAAACACTGTCATAATTAAAAATTGTAAATGTTTAAGAGCTACACTATAAATTAATGACTTGATGGCCACAAAAACAAAGTTTATTTTACTAAATGGTGAGGTGGGACTCTTTTTTTTTTTTTACTCATTTTTTTTGTCATTTTTCTGACTAAATTGATCATTATGTCTTGTGCATTAATGAAGGGTTATGTCTTGTACTTTTATGAAGGGTTCTTTCAGGGCTGTGGAGCTCATTTTGGAAATCTGCAGAGTCCATCATTGTGTTGTGAGGAGTTTATAAATGTGGACAGTTTAAAATCAACAATCCTAAGGTTTGTTCTAGAGAAACCATAAAAAAGAAGACATCGTAGAAGCAAACAACTCTTGACTTTATAGTTCCTTAAATACATTTTCAAAAAATAGTTGGAAACTATTGGGTAACTTTATGCATGTTTTCTAAATCTTCAACTTTATTTGATTTAATCTTTTCTGCTATTTCTTGACTAAAATGTCTTTAGTCCTCACTTTCTGGTCAAAATCTGATTTTTATTTGTTTATAAAACATTCTTCCAATAAAAAAAAGGATCTCAAAGTGTTTGTGCATAAATGCTGATAAACAGACTAACCTAAAATGTTGCACTTTTGCTCTGATTTGAAATCTTGAGCAAGGAAAGATGAATTTAATTTTTTGACTGGTTCAAACTGATGCAACAGCTCTGCAATAAAGCCTGTAGTCTTCATTTTTGCATTTTTGCATAAACCTGCTTCACTTCTGCAGCATTAGGTTTTCATTTCTGCAATACTGAGTTGAATAATAAAGCAAACTTTTTGTTTTATCATGAAGGGAAGATGTTCATCCAACAAGCTTCACTGTGGCGGTGGACCCGCGTCTTTATGCAAACCTCCTCCTGTCTTCAAAGCACACATGTTCAGTAATTAACTATAAAATTAAATACAGAGGGGGATTACTTATTAACTTTTGATATCTGCATTATTTCTTCGGCCATTGTTTTGTAGTGAATTTGATGTTTTCTTTGTACTGACAGATGCATCAGATTCTGTCAAAAGTTTCTATAATTCTGCTGCACTGATGCCTCATCCAAAGCCTTTCCATTGAACTTGAAGCATCCTTTTATTTCCTGAGAAGCACTTTCATACGATTTTGTTTTGTCGTGCTTCTTTTCTCTGAGCTGTTGAAGACAACAGAGGATGAAGACAACAATTTGTTAAAACGGGCGAATGCTAGTCAAGATGTCAGGGCATTGTTTGTGGTGTCCCTCAGGGTCCGGTTTTACGATGGACAAACAAAAATGAGGAAATTTATTGTGAAATGCTGATTTTGGATAAAGAGAAAATATAATTGGAAGATTCCAATTCCATTCTAATGGAATATTATTGATTAATATTTGAAAAGTAGATGAAGAGATGGCCTTAAATAATCATTGACTTCTGCGTGTCCCTTTTTCAAACGTATGTTTCTTGGGTCAGTCTAACTGAGACTTTTTTCTTAAGCGTTAAAGATGGTGATTGTGTTGAGTATTTTGTATAGTTTTACAGGTTTGACATAAATCTAATCTAAATTCTAAAAAATGTTCATCTTATAGCTGCTGTTTCGGATTTTGGGGGAAAAAAAGAGTTAAAAAAATGGAAACAAGAATAAAAGGGAATGATATTTATAACAAAATAGAGACAGAGCTTATTTAAATAAATCCTTTTTTGTCAGTGTTTTATTATTTTAGTGACTCAGATACTTTTGCTGCTTCATTTCCTAGTGTCTTATGTAAGAAAAGACAGCATTTTTTCATAACTCATGCATGAAGCGGTTAATTTGTATTCTTCTTTAGAGGTCATTATAAGCTGACATGTGACACCTTTCTGGTGATAAAACTCGGCACCCTCTGTGTCCCTGCTGCAGATGACAAACTTTGAAATGCAATCGTCATATCTAACATATTTGAAGGCTTAGATATAACACAATGCTGCTCCAGTTCTTTTTTATGAGATGTATTTATACATTTCAGATTAAATTCTACTAAAACGAGCTGCTGTTGGAATGACTCTGATCTTTAAGACACAGAAGTCAAAAATCTCTCCATCTGCACGCAGTATCTACACACAAATGATCAATATGGAGCATCTAAGCACATCCGTGGTGGAGCTTTGTTTCTGTTTTCATAACATCAAACTCTAAAATCTATTTATAATCCTGTACTGCTTAGTTTTCTAATAACTGATGGGAGTCTTAGATCTGAGCAGAAGGAGCTCGTTCAAGGCTGCGAGAACGGAGGATTAGTCTGCAGGCAGCCAGGATCACCATCTGCTACGTGAAAAGGCATCAGGCTTTCCCACACAGAAATCCAAACCAGCCAACCGAGCAGATCTCTGAGCTCCGCAGCTCACATTCCCTGAGTTTGATATTGAAAAGAGAGCCTTTGCAGTATACTGAATAGGAGGAGAAAACAGAAACAGGACTTAAAGCTGAAAACCTTCTGGGACCAAAACTGCTCCTGTTTTTTTTCCTTCTTAGCTGTGGTTTGTGCAGAAACTTGCTGAGTTCACTCATTCTGGTGCTGATGGGACTCCAGGTCAAACAGGAGTCCCACAATCTCTGTCCTTAATGTCCCAAACAATGAGTGAACGTCGAGTCAAATATTGATGTTTCCAAACATTAGATATGGTCAGCGGTGACTGATCATAGCATGATGGTGTAGGTTGTCCTGCCCATCAGCAGATCCTGCACTGAACACTGTAGAACTGGTTGAAGTGACCCACTAAAGTTACAAGTGAGCATCAGAATAGGTTTTACTTCTGAGAAAGACTGGATTTAAAAACAGCAGGAAATGCATCCATCCTCGAGGAACACAGGTAGTATCAGGTGAAATAAATTCCAGTGAGCTATTTATCCCGACCCAATTCTCAAAGTCTGTACAATAGACTGTAGAAATGTTCCTTTGCAACAGGGTTCAGAGTCAGAATTTGTTACATGAAGAAACAGAAATGCTTATAAATCACAGAAAACATGTCGTACTACTTCCCATTTCCATGCATAATGCATTCCTTTGTCATTCATGCAGCGTGAGCACAAAGCATTATGTAAAACCATAAAGAAAGCAAATGTTTGTTTCATTACACAAAAAACAACTTAAATCTGCACAGAACACAAAGCTGTGTATGAAATAAACACACTATCTTAAAGAAATCATCCATTTCCATGTTTCACATATGATGAGCTATTTATGGTTTGAACAAAATTGACTTAAAGCTCATTAGAAATATCTCTAAATGACAGAATGATATAGTGTTGAATGAATGTCAACCATCTCATTAAAATAGCTTTTTGTCTCTTTTGTGCTTGCTTTTTTTAACATCTTTTTTCTCTTTTCTTCTCACAAAAACCCATTACTGATGCACGAAAAATGTAATTTAAAAAAAGGCATAATTTACCGTTTTTTTTTTTGACAAAATCAAAAATTCTTGCAGAATATTTTTGCTTTAGGAATACTAAAACTCACTGGGAAATAATTTAGAAAATATAAGTTTTAAAAAAAAATTTCTCTGAACTGTTCTTTCCCAATCTTTCTTTCCTACAGCGCGTTTTAGCAAAAAATTTGTTACCGCCACAAACTCAGAAACTGACCAGAATTTTAACAAACCTAGTACCCAGTCAAAATAAATTTTGGGCATAGTCCATTCATCGAGCATTCAGGCTGCTGGGCATCAGAGGATTGCTGTAAAGAAGGGCCACTAGAAAGATCAGGGAAGCTGCTGAAAAAGCCTCAAGATGGCTCAACTTTTTTAAGTAATTAGGATTTTTTTTAGGCATTTATGACACATATATAACTGTCAGCATAAATGGACAATGAAAACCATGTTTCAGAGCTGAAGATCAGATGTTACTAAATGATATTTCATTGTATGGTATTGTTTTAGTATGTTTATTAAGGACAAAGGAAAAAAAGAATAACATTTGCCACTAAATTTTTGCTTTTCTTATAACAGTCAAACCTTCAGCTTGTTGAATGGGAACAACAGTGCCATCTAGTGGCGAGCTTGAAACAGGACGGCCCATTTTGTATTATAATTGACTGCACTTTATGAACAGCAAAGGGTGTTTCAAACATGAATCAGTCATTTTAAATCTTCCTATAAAAATGAGAGGAATCTCTATCTATCTATCTATCTATCTATCTATCTATCTATCTATCTATCTATCTATCTATCTATCTATCTATCTATCTATCTATCTATCTATCTATCTATCTATCTATCTATCTATCTATCTATCTATCTATCTATCTATCTATCTATCTATCTATCTATCTATCTATCTATCTATCTATCTATCTATCTATCTATCTATCTATCTATCTATCTATCTATCTATCTATCTATCTCAACAGGACTCTAAGAGCCTTCATATGAAACTCAAAGAAGTTGTGGAAAACGACCTTTGAAATCAATATCAAGCCACTTGCTCAAATGTCCATCAAATGTGGGATACACCAAGGAGACGCTCTGTCCCCACTGTTGTTCTGCATACTGTAGGGCTGAAGCCCCTCAGCCAAATAACCAACAAAACTGGCTGTGGATACCGACTCAGGAATGGGGCAACCATCAAGCTATATGCCCAGAGCGAGCACGACACTGTGTGTACTGACATTGGGATGTCATTTGGGCTGGAGAAATGCAGTCAGATGGAGATAAAGAGAGGCAAGGTAGTCCACACTGAAGGGGTCTCACTTCCAGAAGGAACAAAAGCGGACATTGAAGACAGTTACAAATACCTTGGAATTCTACAGGCAAATGGCAACCAGGAGCAGGCATCAAGGAAAGCTGCAACAGCAAACAGCAAACACCTCCAACGAGTAAGGCAAGTCCTGAGAAGCCAGCTAAATGGAAAGAACAAAACCACAATAAACAGTTACGCACTGCTAGTCATCAGATACCCTGCAGGAATAATCAGATGGCCGAATAAAGAGATACAGACCACGGATGTTAAGACAGGAAAGCTCCTCACTATACGTGGAGGGTTCCATACCAAATCCAGCACCCTGATACTGTATGCTAGCCGCAAGATAAGAGGCCAAGGACTAGTGAGCATGGAAGCCACTATCTAGGATGTAACATCCAAGATGCATGAATACATCAAGCTCAAGGCCACAACTGACAGTGTGCTCAGTGAATGTCTCAGACAATGGAGAGCTATTTTGTTTGTTTTGTACAGTTATCTGACAATACAGTTGTATACACCACTATCATAATGTGTCACTTGAATAAATTGTACAAATATTACAGCAGAAAAAAGTAACTGGATGAATTATACTAAATATTGGTAAGTAAAAACAAACATTTTTCCTCTATAATCTACTAAAATGTATAGTGCTGTAAAACCACTGTTATCGGTACTAAAATGGTGTAGTTTTCTGGGGCATATTTTCTACAGAGCGGCAGTAGTTCATTAGAAAATTTACTTCTGGCTTGTGGGTGGGGCTACTGGTGCAAAGGTAAGCACAAATATGCTGAACAATATTGGAGCCATTCAGACGTTCAGGTTGGAACCATGTGGCAGCTCCAACAAGGAAAATGATGTAAACCCTGCAATCAAATAACACACATGCTCACTCAAAAGAACTTTCATGACTACAAATCAGATTATACTCTGTATTTGAGTCTTTTTCTTACTAGTTACCTATAATACCGGACTAAATATTTGACTGATTTTCAGTGGCGTACATTGATTGAGTTCGCTGCTCGCCTCGGAGGATTCTGGTGAAAATCGCTTTGAGTTTTTGTTATTGGCTCTGCTCAGGACGCGTCCGCCTGCTGGACCCAGAATGCACTGCGCCAACCAAGATGGAAGGACCCAGCTGCTGCGGGAGAACAATGTTTTGGCTCTAGATTTTATTAAACTGCTGAGGAAAACCAGGAGAGCTGGCTCTGCGGGTCATGTTCCCGCACCGGTAAGAGCAACCCTTTGCATGAATGTGCGGCACAGAGACGCCGGCTGCTGCGGTAAAACTACCGGTTCGGGACAGACAACAAAGCTCGGTGATTGACGCAGAGGTACCGCTAGCTAGCGGCTAAGCTAGCAGTCTGGGCTAAACGGAGCAGCATCATTGTTCGCTGGAGTTGTGTGGGCCGTTTGTTGTTGTGGGTCACGTCCGTGTGTCTCCTCATCACACATTTTCTAACTGTGCAGGAAACCAAGCAAACCGAAAATAAAAAAAGCAACGGAAAGCATACTTTATTTTAGTTTGAAGCTGTTTCATTTGATCCTCGTTTTACAGCTTATTTTTCTATCGTGATAAAATATGCATCAAATACGGAATATTTGAGAGAAATTATCGCAAAGTTCGTTTACCATCTGAAAACCAAACTTTTTTTTTTTGCGTTTGAATCTTTCTTTTTCTTTTTTTCTTTTTTTTGCGCTCTCAATTCCAGATCCGTTAATGTTTATTGCGTGTTTTTAAGTATTGCCTGATCGTGCATCACAAAGAAGAAGGGCCCCACAGAGAGATTAGCAGATGCTTAGCTGCTTGGCTAATTTCAAAACGAATGGTCCTGTTGGTTTTAAAATAAATGTGAAGGTAGAGCTCAGTAAATCTGCTGAAAACATCCACTAAAAGCTACATTTACCTTGTAAACATTTTAAATGATTCTCATTTAACCTGGAGCTGTTTTTTATTTGTTATTAGCTAACTTCGGCTAACAGCCTCAGATCTGAAGGTATTTAGCTGCAGACAGACTCAGATGAATCTCTGGTGTTTTTCTTATTTTAGACAATTTATTTTGATTTATTATAAAAAGTAGCACTCAATTCACCCTAAATAAGACATCTAAATTGAATTTGTTTTTGTGATGAAGAAGAAAAGTCTTTTTTCAAATGAATATATGATAAACATGCTGAGTAATCTGTAATTTTCCAGTCATTCTGTGTTTATGTTTTTTTCAGAGACTGACCATGTGAATTTTTTAAAGACGCACTCCAATGAAAATCATATTTTTAACATGTTTTCATGACGCAAGATGTGTATGAAAGAATTTATTTGTTAAATAATGAATTTAAAATTGCATTTCCGAGTATTTCTTGATTTAATTCGGGATGAACCAGGAGCAGATGATGAGTCATTTGAAAAAGCTTTTTGTGACAGAAACTGAAACTGGCAAGCCAAAGTCTCTCTGCTCCACTGCATTCTAATGCGGCCACATGTACGTCTTTGTTTTCCTCGTCAAAACTGTACGGCTGGATAGCTCCAATATTGCTCGCCATTTTTGTAGCGCCGCTGATATTACCATGGGGGTGTAAGGGGCTGTAAGCTAGCTTGAGAGTGTGTAAACAAAGAGATGATGGTATATCAGCAGAGGCTTACTTTTACACCAGCAGTCCCACCCACACACAACTGTCATATTTTGAAGCTTTTCTGGTCAATGAGCTTTACTTAGTGCAAATTGTATTATTCCTGCTAAAACATTTCTCTCTGTTTTTTTGCGCTAAAAAGAAACTAGTGAGTAATAATGGTAACAGAACACAGCACCATGTCCTCCTGATTGGGCAAAATGGATGGGATGACGTGCTTAGAACCTTTTTTGCTGACTGTTTTTGATGTGAGCAACACTGAGGAGTCCAACGATGCTCCAACAGTGATTCCCACAGTTGAACCACATCAACACATAGTTTTGATGAAAATCCTAATTTGTCGTTTTTTGTTGTTTTTAATTATATGAATGTGTGGACTAGTACCACCAGCATTTTATTTTCAGACAGTTTAAATTTAAAATCGCAATTTTTAAAAACAATAACAAGGTACAAGAGTGATTTGATTTAGATTTTTATTTATTTTGAAGGAGATTCTAAAAGTTTTTAGGCTGTTTTTCTGATTTCTTTTAAACGCTCTAAAAATAAATGTCATTTGACAAGTTTAAAGAGTATATTTAAAACAAGGGAAAATGCACTGAAAAACATTGATCTCATGGAATGTGGAAAGATGTATTGTGCCAGGTTATTGCAAATGCTGAAATTGCTGAAATTTGACAGTGTGATGATGTAATTAATGCAATTTTCAAAAACAAAAATTTATGTTCCCTTTGGGGAAATATAATCTTTTTAGTTTTTGATGTTCTTTCTGGCAGTAAAATGTCTTGTTAAAAAAATAGAAGCACAAATTTATGAGAAAGTTTTGTCTTTCTGCACCAGTGCCCATTGAATTATGAAGGAATACAAATGGCTAATTATATTTTTTGTCTCTAAAGTATAAATCTAATTCTAAGCTCCCATAAAGCAAAGTGTGGTGTTTTTGCTCCAAAAACACACAAACAGTCTTTGTCACACAGCCTGTAAGCACTCTCATTGACAGATAAGCTCCTACAAATAGGATGACTGGGTCAGACAGACCCATTGAAAAGATTAAGACACAACTTCAATCCAGTCATTCCTCATCCCTTGTTGTGTCTGGAGCTGCAGCAGCTGTGACCTTTCAGACCCCACAGTATTAGTCATATGCACTGTAATCAACCAGAGAGAATTTACAATTTCTCTCCATCTTGTTTCCACATTTTCCATATCGCAGCCTTTTGTTGACCCACAAACCGTCCGTTTAATCCGACTAAGCGCCTGTTTGTGAGATCAGAGGCTGTGACACTGAACGCCAAGCTTCTCCAGTTCATAACTGTTATTTGTTTGTCTTCAAAGACTGTATCAATTCTAAACTCTGCTTGTTTTCTTTACAGGACGACACTGTTTTCCACCCCGTAGTTTTCAAGCTTGTCCCTCACCATGAGCATCATTCAAGACAAGCTTGGGAATGAATTCCTGCGCTCGAACGGGAGCATGGACTCCAATTTTGGAGCAGGCATGATCATGTTCAGTCACCTCCCTCCAGTGACCAGCTTCACCCGCCTGGCAGCTCACACAGTCATGCAGGACTTTCCACCTCAAGATATGGTCCTCAAGAAAGAGCGTGACTCTCCAGACTGCAGCATTGTCACCCAGCGGGCCAACCTGGGGGCTGCTGGGGTGGGTGACTATGTTCACGCTTTGGGCATCAAGCAGGAGAAGCAGTCCGAGCACGATTACCGCCTGCCCCTCTACCCTGGAGGCCTGGGAAAGAGCGCAGAGCTGCTGGGGGAGAACATCAGTAGCAACCAGAACCTGCTGGTTCACGACCTGAACATGGGGAGTTTACGGGACGACATCAGAGAAATGGTTTGTAACATTAAGGTCTTTTGTGGCTTTTATTTATTGCCATATACTGCACTCTGCAGCTTTAACTTAATGTAAATATTAGAACATCCATTTTAATGAGATAAATATGGAAACTATGCATTTGCACATTTTCAAAGGCCTTGTGTGAGCTTGGTTTACTTAAATCTAGTTGTTTTGATGTTTCATTGACCACAGTGTCAACTTATAACAGAAAAACTCACCAGTTTAATTTCTGATTTAAACTAAAAACTGTGTAAAAGTAGTTTAACAAAAGGGGGACAAACACTACAAAAATGCCCACGCCTGCAAAAATTCAAAGCAACAGTGAGCTTTTATCAGCTCGGTGTTCTTGTTTTCGTCTCACTTTTACTTTTGACGTGAGCAGACAGCCTTTTGAAAGTTTCTCTAAATGCTGCTCGGAGTTACATTACGGTCAGCATTTAGAGTGCTGCAGTGAGCACAACAGGACAAAAAAAAGTGATCAGAGAAAAGGTCCCTGCACTGCAGAAATGCAGACAACAGGAGGAGGAAGGAGGAAGAGTCAGCTGAAACTTCCGACTTGGCGCTGTAGCCAATCCTGACGGTGCCACACAGAAGCTTGATTTAAACATTTCAAAGAGTAACAAATACCCAGATACCTTGGGACTCACATTGGTTGTTTTTTCTGCACAGAAGGGTGAAATCAGGCAGCCTCTGCATGAAAGACGGCAGACACAGCTGTCTTGTTTGAGCTTGCACTTCATTTCAGACGACTTTTGTTCTCATCCAAATAGAAATATACACATCCACATCCTGCTAACAATGGCTCGCCATCAGGGGTCACCAAGGCTGAATATTGAGCAGATTTACTTATTGTCTTCATTTAGAAGCCTTTCTTTTGTTTTTTTAATAAGCGGTGTGGTCAAGGACAATTTCATTTTCTTGACCCTTTCAGGCCGTCTCATAAAGACCCACATTTGCGTCAGAAGAGTTCTGCACTCCATCAAACCAAATAATTAAAGGCAAAGTTGGAGCGCTCTTTTGGCCAGACTCTTCCCTGTTTATACGTTGATTTTAAAAGAGCAGGTGCACTGAAATCACGAGAGGGTGAGACAACAAGAAGAAAGAGGGACTCGTTTGAACCTTTCTGGATTCGTGTGGTTAAATGCAGAAGAGTTTCTTTAAAAATCATTGTTTTCAACCTGTGGTTGGTTTAGGCTGAGTAGTCTATGTAAACATTTGATTAAATCTGCAAAAGCTTTTTCATTTCCATAAGGAGAACTTAAACTTCATGCTTTGTTCTGCTGCCTACACAAACCACATCTTTCACAGTGAGTGCAGCGCAGCGCTTGTGTGCTTTGTTTGTTTGCACGAGCCACAAACATGGGTTTGTTTCCATGATGGCTGGAGTCTGGAGAGCGTCAACCTTCATTCAAGTGATTTCCATGTCGCACTCACTCTCACGGCCCTCTGCCCGTCCCTTTGTCGTCTTCACAGCTGCCGAGTCAGTTAGAAAAGGAGGCCACTGGGAGAAAAGGTCGGAGGTCAAACGGTGATGGACAGGAGGGTAAACCAAGGAAGAAGAGAAGTGATGCAAAGGTTTGTTCAGTGTTTATGTACCCATTGAGGCTTGGTTTAGCATAAAGAGGATCCAGTCTGTGGAAAAGTACATTTAAACCATACTTTTTTATATATGTATAATATAGCTGCAATATTGTTTGCTGCTTTCTTTTTTTTTTTTTTTGCTATGCTAATGTTAGCTTGGGTTTGTGAGGTGATGTAAGCATCAGAAGAGAGTGAAAGCAGGGCTGATGGGAAATGAACGGAGCTAACTTCCATGCCAACAGTCCTGCCCACATCTCATAGGTGAATTTTAATGAGCTCCTGTAACTCTGCAGAAATATGTCTGAAAAAATAACACAACATCAAGTACATATAAAGTAAATTATACAAATCTGCAGATATAGTTATTTTGAATTAACATGTGCCAACTGTTTTTATCACAGTCTTTCTTTTATTCATCATTTCTAATATACATTTATAATTACTTATATTTTGCTTCCTGGTAGTTTTTTGCATTTTAAGCAAACACAATTTTGGTCAAAAGAATGAAAACAAAGTATTAATAAGTATTTAACCGGGCCATCCTGACCCCCGCTCCCGTGTCTGCTGCAGTCCATGATGCTGGATAGAGATGGAGGCAGCCTGTCTCCGGGAAGCAAACCTCACATCTGCGAGCACTGCGCAGCAGCCTTCAGAAGCTCCTACCACCTGCGCAGACATGTGCTCATTCACACAGGTATGTCGCTGTGGACTGGAACCCCTCATTGGGACAACAAGCTGAACCTTTTTGAAAGTAGACTTTGTTTGGCTGAAATGTTTTTACACAGATGGGCTGAAATTGTTGCTGCATCTTTGTTAGTGAAATCAAACTCATTAATCACTAAGTTAACCTCAAGCTGACAATAGATATAAATATGTGTTCACTGAAAATTGACAAATGCAAATGAAGACATTGCTTTTAAAGTGTTTTCTTGCATGTAAACTCATACAGGAAAACGGTTGAAAGTGTGACGTTTTATCTGTGAGTCTCCGCGCTGTCGTCGTCTGAACAATTATTCATCGTTTGCTTTGTGCTGAGTTTTTTATGAACATTTATTCTCAGAAAAACATATTTAGTTTAAATCTTAAACTACTGTTCATACAAAAAGGATTGTTTTCTTTCGGGATTGACTCAGCAGAGATCCTGAAAGTGTTTTAACAAACTGTTCAGTGATCCACAAAATTAATGAATGTTTAAGCTGCAGGTAATTCACTGCAAAGCACTTTTGGACCATGAGAAATCTGGTTTGTGCTCTTTTCTGACTTGATGGCTAATTTTAGCTTAATAAAACTCTAGATGAATGTACATTTTGAAAGTTTAAACCCAGTTAGAAGCAAAGAAGATGAGAAAATACAAAAACAGAATAGCTCCTGGTTTCTAATGTTTCTTTGATCTAAATCTGCTTTTATTTCAGGGGAAAGACCTTTCAGATGCAGTCAGTGCAACATGAGCTTCATTCAGAAGTACCTTCTTCAGCGGCATGAAAAAATCCACAGTGGTGAGGAAGCCAGCCCCCCCAATGCAACATGCCTCTCATCGTGATCTTTTCAGGTAATTAACCTCAAGTCCTGTTCTTGTCCGACAGGAGAGAAGCCATTCAGCTGTGACCAGTGTAACATGCGCTTCATTCAGAAGTACCACATGGAGAGGCACAAGAGGACGCACAGTGGAGAAAAACCGTACAGATGCGAGACCTGCCAGCAGGTCTGAGCTCATGAAGCCCGTTTTTGCTGGTGTTTCAAAGCATGTGTTGTGTTCTAAAATAACTAAACCTGCTTCTTCTTTTCTTTAGTATTTTTCCAGGACAGATCGACTTCTTAAGCACAAACGAACCTGTGGGGATGGCGTTAGGAAGGGGCTGGAACCCGGAATGATGGATCTGGATTGTATTGATGTGGGGCAGGGCAGCTATGGAATCACTCAGGGAAATACTGGAAGTTCTGGCAGGAAGAAGGGAAGGTCCAGAAATTCTGGAGAGGGAGAGGAGCGCAAAAAAAAGAAGGGAGACGGAGGAGGTGTAAGGGAGTTGCAGATGCATGGGAGTGTGTCTGGTGCCTATGGCGTCCATGAGTACTCAGGAGAAGATCAGGCAGTGTCCTCCTCCACCGAGCCGGGGCCGAGCTCGCAGCAGGGCCGAGCTCCAAAGATGGGGTTCAAGAAGGCCGGCCGAAAAGGGCAGAGTAAAACGGCCCCTCAGCAGGCTAAACCCGGGTCTCTAGAGCAGGATGGAGTTATGGGGGACCTCGCCCTCCTGCAGGGAAGTGATTCTAAGGTGGAGTCCACCAGCAGCAACTACGACGATGCCATGCAGTTTCTGAAGAAGAGGCGCTACATTCAGGCAGTACACCCAACAAGCGCATCAGGGCCGGCTGTGACGGGAGGAGCAGGCAGCGAGTATGACGTCCATCTGTCCTCCCAGCCGTCTGTCACTCAGGGGGGGCTTTCCAATGTGCTGGAGAGCGACGCTCCTTTGAGCCTGGATAAGTCAGGGATCCCTGACGAGGTCCTTCAAAGCCTTCTCGACCACTACTCCCAGAAACCGGGTGGCGGGCACCCAGACGTCCAGTTCGACCTCAGTGACCAGCATGTGGAGCTGCCCCCCGCCTCAGTCAGCAGCCCCGACATCAGCACGTCGGACAAGTCTGTGATGATGAACGAATACTCGCGCTTCCTGCTGCAGGCGCTGGAGCGCACCAGCCACAGCTTCTCCATGGGCCCCGGGCCCCCTTCATCTGGACCCTTCATCAGCTCCCACCCAGGAAACCCCCTGTTTGCAGACAAAAACATCTACGCCTTGTCCCCTCTGGAGTGTGGATTTGGCCCGGCCGCAGCCTCCCCTTCATTGCCCTCTTCTGTGCCAAAGTCTCACTTTGCCATGCTGACGGGCTCCTCACCCCAACACACCTTCCACCTCAGCATGGAGGCCCCCACGCATCAGCAGCTCACCCCTTCTCAGGAGCTCACCGAGCAGATGGAGAAGCATCAGCCCTCCACCCCTCCATCATCTTACCAAATCAGCCAGTCTGAGCTGGGCGGCCACAAGGACCAGCCGCCGCTCAAAAGTGGCTCTCCGGCTGTTTACGCCCTGGTCTCCTCCCAGGATCTGACCTCTCTGGACTCCTCCAAGCCTTCCTACCAGATCGAGAACTTTGCTCAGGCCTTTGGCTCCCAGTTCAAGTCCAACGGCCACAGTTTGTCCTTCGGCACTGACTCCAGCGGGGAAGTGGATCACAGGATACGGACGCCTGTGTCTGAATTCTCAGGGTATAGTAGTTTGTTGTCTGATGTCAATGAGCCAGTAAGAACAGGTTCCTCAACACCAACAAGCCAAAGCTACAGATGAGAGCTTCACAGGGAGACTATGCTGTGGTGTTTAAACCTCTTTTTTATTTTAGGTTTTTTTTAGTGTTTTATTATTGTTTTTTTTAAGTGGAATTTCTGTTTTAATTGTACCAATGCTCAGTTCTTATGTCCACTCCTCTCCCTGCGGGACGCCGGAGGCCTCCTGCTAATGCAATAGTTTCAAAGAAGTGTTTTACTTATGATTTGTGTGACATTTTTCTGGTCATTTATTCTAAAGTGAAAGTACTATTGAGCGGTTCAACTTTGCTAAATGTTAGATATCATGAGGAAAAAAAATTGTCAGGGAACGGCCCAGAACTGAAAGGACAAAAAAAGAAGAAAAAAAGCGATCTGTTACAGGTTTTACTCAGGAAAAAGTGGGGAGGGAGTTGCTCACATGGGGCAGTGAGCGCTCCTGTACTCAAGTTTGTGACTTCAAAGAGTTTTTAAGGCTTTCTTACTTCTTGAATGAGTGTGACATAAACAGACTGCTGCAGGCTCACTTGAACACTGAAAACACTTTTTACTAGGCTATATAGAGATTATGGTACTTTCATGTCAATGTGAAACTCATGTTTTCTCCAACAAGGGCCATATATATTAATTTCTATATATATTTATAAGAATATATATTATGTAAGATAACAGTTTTAATGATCTTTGAGTCTGCCAGTTGAAGTTTAGGACAGAGTGAGAGCCTGTTCAGGAGCTTAATGTATTTTTGGGAGACCAAGAGAGATGTGTGGTCTTCTCCTCATCCAGCAGAGGGCGCTGTTGGGTGACTCCTGTTCCCATTTATCGGACAGAATCAGCACTTTGAGCTGCTTTCTTAGTGTATTGTGTCTGAGCTCAAACACTGGGAATGAACTGACTTTTTCCACAGTTTTTGTTGGGTTCGTGCAGGAGTCTCGGGGTGGGGGTGGGGTGGGTTGTTTTTTGTGGGTGGGGTATTTGGGTTGCATGGTTCAAATGGGATGGAGGATGAGGGTGGGGTACACATGGTTTGATTGGGAGGGTTTAGCCTGGGACGATAGAAGGGCTTTTTAACATAATTATATTTAATGGGGATGTAATGTAATTGGAACCCCTAGATTTAGTTGCCTTGATACCCAACCTTAGCAGGTTTGCTTTTTATATGAACTTTAAGGACAAAATGGGTTAATGATCAAATTTTTTTTCTTTTTTGCATAATGTGCAAAAAGTGACTTACCAGAAAGTTCCATTCAGTTCTTTTGTCTGCAGGAGCAAACGCGGCTCCTCACAAACTGGGTGCCTATTCCTCTGAAGGACAGGTTAGACGACCTTTAATAACTGTTGCTGGTTTTGAAATGTCACGTCGGACAAATGTCTTCAGTTGCAACAACTGGTCTCGAATGCTGGAATTGATCACTCTGCTGCTCCAAATGAGTCTTATAGCAATCGCTGAACATGGCAGAGGGACTGTCATGCTGTCATATCAAGAATAATGTTGCCGTGTTGAGGCAGTAATAGCTTCACAAATACCTCAAGTCACCTCAAAGCATGGATGAAGGTGTGACGGTTTTTTATGTAGCAGAAATGCTGTAAACATGTTTATGAGCGACTGTATTTAAACTTTTGTACGTGGCGTTTGTGTGTCCCGCTGTGAGCTGAAGCGTCGGGGTTCCTGCACATTTCATGCCAACCAGTGTTTGGTATCTTCACTTCGGCCTCTTCTTTTTCTCTCTCTCCACTGTTTTTGTTTACAAAAATGTACACTACAGCTGACTTAATTTTTACCCCTCTACACTGTTAGTTTGCCATGTATTACTTTATTTTTTTTAAATCACCGCCAAATTTTGTAGCAAGTCCTTGAATTTTGTCTTTTTCAAGTCCTTGAATGTGTCCAAATGAATTCAAAAGTGACTGAAGGAGGGGAAAACATTAAAAACTGCTGTTACATGAACTGCTTTGTGTCTGTTTTTGTTCTTGGAAATGTTGAGCCTCTCTTATTCCTGAAACACAAGGCTGTTTGGCTTACGTCTACCTCTAGATGGCAGTGATCTATTGAACCTTTAAAAGTGGCCTACAAAATAAAATCATTCTTTTATTGAAAAGATTTGTTGTAACAGCTTATAAATCTTTTGTTTCCTGTTTACTTGGAAAACATACAGATCAACATAACATTTTTGTAAGTTTTTAATTAACCTTTCAAACAATCATAGGAAGAATCTCACATTTCTCCTTCATGAAAACATCATTTTTGGTTTCATGAATGTTTAGTGAACCTGATGGTTTATTCCCTTTTTTAAATAAAATATCCTCTGTGAGCTTCCGTATCAGAATGAAAACTCAAACGTTAACAGACATGAACAGGTTTCCCAGCTTGTGGAGTCATTTTTTGATACTTGTTTGATTAAAAAACTGTTTTTTCTTAATCTTTTGCTCTTTGCCTACCATAACTTTTAAAAATCACTTAAAGGAAAGTGGAACATTGTTAAAAGTTTGACTCTTGTAGTTTTTGTCTTCTGTAAAATATTAAATAACTGATAAAACAAACTCATATATTTATTTGTAAAGCAAAGATGGGTTATTTCCCTACAGCCTACGTAATATGCAAACTTGATTTTTCCATTTCATTTACTTCTCTTCTGCACTCTTTGCCCTTTAGAATTTTTTAAGTGACTTCAGGGGGAATTAAAGTGCTTCCTCATCAGAAAAAAAGAAGAACTAATAACATGGTCCTGATAACATTTGATGAAACCGAACTTCTGGATGCCTTTGTTTCAGTGCTAATCTCCCTGACCGTGAAGTCGACTGAACGTTGCTGTTTGTTCTTCATCACATCAAGTCTGATTCAACTGAGCTAAAACTTAAAGTGCCATCAAAACTGATGTGAGCTGAAGGCAGCACAGTGTTCTTGCTGTGGACACTGCTGTTGACTCTTTGCTGGCTGGGTGGATCCTGGGTGACACCAATGAGGTTCTTATCTTCAGAGTTGGTAAATGGACACATATTGAGTTGTGTACACAGGGAGATAAAAAGGAGGGGAAAACGGCAATAAAGGAAAGGGGTGAGCTTGATGGTTTTGTAACAGGGTGGATGGAGTAAAAATGAAAATACTTCTGTTTGGTTTAAAATATGTTTTCTTGTTGGAGTTTTGTCTACACAGTTTTTAGGATTTAATCTTTATTCTAATGAATGGCAATAGTTTTCCTCCATGGCATCAAAATAAAAGTTGAACCATACACCCATTCATCTACTGAACGCACTGAATCCCGTTGGGATCATGGGGTTGCTGGAGCCTATCCCATCTACTGTTGAGTGAAGGCGGAGTATGCCCTGGAGAAGTCACCATTATGTTGCCATGCCACACTCACGCTCTTACAATCACACCTAAGGCCAACTTAGAATCTCCAATCAATCTATGAATCATATTTTTGAAATGTGGGACACACACACACACACACATACCCACACCCCCCGATCAGAGCATGGATTCAAACCAGAGCATTTGCTGTGAGGCAAGAGTGCTAACCACTATACTGCTGTGTGCAGAAAGTGGTGCTCTTGAAGTTTATTTTGTGAAGTCCTTGAGTATAAGTATAGGTAGCCTACTTTAGACTGTACATGTGGGTAGGAAGTAAAACAACATGTATACTTCTTCTGGTTATACTGGGACATTTAAGTTTACATCATATAGATAGTATATGAAAAGTCTACTTCAAGTGTATTGCCTCCCTGTTAGTACAGACTAATATACTTGAAGAACACTTGAATGAAGTACTTTTTGCTAATTTTTACTTTTTAATGAATGTTTCCAACTAGACCTTTAAAAAAGATTCCATGAGTTATTGTTTAAGCTATTTTAACATACTTTGAGTTATACTTAAGTCATGACCCTGACCATTCAAACTATCTAGATACATGTTATATGTTCTTGTTACCATAAATGTTAGATTTTTTTCTCTAACTGCTAAAGTTTGACAAAGTCTTGCACCCAGATTCTTGTTGTCACTGTAAATAAAAAGAAACACTAAAAAGCAGAAAATGTTGATATATTTCCTCTTTTAATGACAGAAACTCAGCATTATCAATGAGGAGAGTATGTTCTAGTGATAAAAACGTTGTATTTCTTATCTTAAAATACCTTTGCAGCACCATGATGGTTCTTCTACCAAAACGCATCTTTCTCTGAATATTTAGCTGCTCCAGAACAGAACCCAGAACATTCATTGATTCTTTATCACTCTGTTCTTCCTCTCTTTCCTGCAACAGGTCACTGCAGTTTTAATGAAACTCCGTTTCTTCATCCCCATTTCTCTTAATGTGAAAATAGGGTTTAACTAATGACCTTTCATTTTTCATTATTCAAGACATAATAAAGTATTCTTCAATAGCACAAAATTCTGGTTTGCTTAAAAAAAAAACAAGAAAAGAAAGCGTCCTTGGACATTTATAACAATTTCTATTTCTTTCCCAGACGCCAGCTCAGAAAAGTCTCTTTGGCTGAAAATGAACACAAGGTATTGAAATATGTATCAACATTGGCAGCTATTTGCATGAGATAAGAGTGAGGTCAGGAGGGTGTTCGTGTTTATGTGCTGCTGAATCCTTGTTATGTCTTTGATGGGGAGTGACCCAACCAGGGAACGCTGCGCAATGGTGACATGATGTGCAGAATGTGTGCAGATAGAGGATGAATTTGCCTTAAAAAAGACTCCAGACGAACAACATATCAGAACGGCTGTTGTGGGAAATGTAACAGTTGTTGATGTCAAAGTCAACAAGCAGGTTATTCAGTAACTGAGCCCTTCATGGACGCACGGCAAAACCACTTCCCTGTTAACTTGTCATCATCAGAAAAATGAGACCTAAACTGTTGGTTCAGCTTTCTTCTGACAGGTTTTCATACCATTATGAACAAAGTGATCTATTTAAACTCCATGAATGGAATATAAATGTTTTTAACTTTCAGGTGAATGAATAGTCCCCCTATATAAACCAGTAACCACTTCAAGAGCACAGCCTTAACTGGAAAAAGACAAAATGACCTTCCGGTTTCGGAAAAAGGAACAAAGGCTGGTTTGAAGTTCTGGTCAGGATGATGCATTCAGAAAATCCTGTCTGTAATCTATAACCAAACACCCGTAAAAAGCGATAAAAGAGTGCAATAAACAAGAAGAAAACATTTAGCTGAAAAGTGATGAAATCATAATCCTGAATTGTACATTTCCGGATCAGTAATAGTTCTGTGAAGGATGTGGAGAAACGGCTAAAGGTTGGGAAGGTGGCTCTTTATCTGCAGCTAATTTTAGTTCTGAGTCTGTTTTGAATGCTTACAAATTGATGACTCTTTAAAAATGTAAAAACATTTCTATTGGCTTACAGGCTTCTTTATAAATGCAATAATTTGTGGCCATCCAGCTCTTCATTTTTTAAAACCTTGTTCAATTTCCTGATTGTGATTGACAATATTACATTCTAAGCCTGTGGGAACACTATTGTGTGATCCTTTTGTGACCCTTACAGGCATATTTCTAAAATATCAACTGTCAAAAAAAAAGATGACAATGACGGCCAACGATCTCAAGACAAGTGAAAAGCTACATGTTTCTTCGGTAAAATATAAATCAACTGAATCTGCCTCATATCCTAAAAGAATGTGGCTGATTTCTTAAAATCTTCACCTGCTATAATTTTGTTTATTTCTTTCCGAATTCTCCCCCTTTTGAGAAAAGTCTCTTTAATAGATTAAAAACAAAGAAAATGCATCATGGAAGGATGGTGTTACAGTGGCTGGTTTCTGCATGCTCGTCTGTCTGGTGCAATGGCAGAAGGGAAGTGTGATCCCCCAGGGACCCTGAGGAAACTGCACAATGTAGAGGCAGGTCATATGCTCTGATGTCTGATCATCTGCATTTCACAATAAAAGTGTTGGGTTTTCAAGTGCGTCGTCATGTTTTCATAACGTTTTTGAAAAAGTTGCATCTTTAAAGGTTGTAGGGAGAAACCTAAACTTCCTAAATCGGTTTCTATATTTATCTATTCTTACGTGCACTCTAAAATTAGATGGTGTTGTTTATTTTTAAGCTGTCCCTTTTTTTGACTATTTTCATTCACTTGAATAAACAAAACTTCTTCGGCGTGCTGCCCTTTAAAATTTTGAAATTAGTTTAAACTGAGTAAAAAAACTGTTCTTTATTGTATTGGTTTGTACAATTTAAAGTAAGAAATCAGTGATGAAAAACATAGGATCAATAATTCTCTCAATGTTCTGTCAATTTCTTTTTACTTAGCAGTTTTCTAAACTTCATAAAAACAACAACAAAAAAACGGAATGTTAAAGGTCTTATTTTGAAATTCAACTTAATACTTCATAGTCACAGATAATACAAAAGGTTTCAAATACCTGGAAAAATGGAAAAAGTTATTGTCACAGCTTTATCTTCATTTTCTTTTTCCTCTTTGGAGGTTTACTCAGTCTCCAACTGTTTTTATCTCACCCTGGTGTTTACATTTGTTTATGCACTCTCTGTAGATCAACATCTTTGTGGTTTGCCTTGTTGACTTTCACATGGTAGCTCCATTTTTGGAATTCTTTTCGTAACATACAGAATATTCCTCCTGTCCTGTTTAAGCCATCTCAGTCTAGCTTTTCTGGCTTCAACTCCAATAATGCAACCTGAGTTGTCCTTCCTGCCTTTTTTCTGTCCTTGTCATTCCTAAAGAGAACCCGGGCGTCCAGTCTGTTTTTACCTTAGAGCCATTTTTAAGCTATTTGGCTCAATAGTACAGTAATAAATTAACATTAAAATAGTTTTTTACTAAAATTCCTATTCTTTTGTTGAAAAAATGTTGGAAAATGTTATCGGCAGATCCCACACGCTCAGTTCTGCGGCCCATCCCAACAATAGCTGCTCTTTACCATTATGCCATCTTCCAAAATGTTAGATAAACTGACTATTTTTAGCCATGGAGAAGCTTTAATAAGGGAAATAAGTTACTTTCATTGTGTCGCGTTTCTGCTTTATTGTTAAATTCTTCTTTCTTTTCAGGTCTTTTTATAGTCAACCGTCTAACTTTCAGTCCATCTTGTTTGCAGAATTTTTGTGGTCAGTTGTGATTCTGTATCTGATTGTAACTAGATCCAAAACCTAAACAAAAACTTCTCCAACACGAGTGGTGGAAAGAAAAGGTAACATGAGAAGACTTCTTCCCATCCTCACTTTTGCTTCTACAGTTCAGGAAATGTGTCCTATTCATGATCCATCTGTAACAAACAGGAAACAAATCTTTAAAATGTTAAGAAATAAGCTGGAGTTAGAAGAGAGGAACACAACTGACATAACTTACTCCAGTAGTTACATAACAAGAGCATGTAAATGAGATGGAATATTCTCTGACAGAACTTATTTAGTTTGAATCATTGAACCCACTTAGTGCTATGAAAACAAAATGAGACAGACCCAAATCTTTTATTTTACTTTTCAATGCGGCTTTTCTTTCATGTGCTTATTTTTGGACAATGAGGTCTAAAGATTTAGGAGTAGAATTTGGAAGGACTTAAAATGACATCTTTTTACAAAAGTAAATCTATTGAATGAAGTCTATAAAGATTCTTTAGGAAATGCCCACATGCTAGCTTCTCATTCTTTCCGTGTGGTCTCACATTTCTTGTTTGATTGCCAAGAACTCGAAATCATTTCAAGCCAAGGTGACCTAAATTTACTGCAAAAAAATCTGAAACTAAAGGCACAAAAGCCGCTTCGTCGCACAGCTTTGTCAAAGGACGCGGGCATTCAAGCAAATGAAAGATGCAAATGTATTAATTGATAAAAATCCTTTTTTTTTAATTGGTAAATTCTGTAAAAGCTACATTAGACAACTGGAAAGATGTTAATGTTTTACTACAACTGTTGAGTATTTCCTGGAACATCCAAGGGTGTAATACTGCATCCTTTCTGAATGTGTCATTCTGTGCCAGCCATTGTTAAGTTATTGATTTAAGATTGATCAAATATAAAAAAAAAAAAGAAAAGAAAATTAAATTGATTTTTTTCCCTGAAACTATATCAAATGTTTGAATAACTGGTTTTGTTTGAATTTGGTTGTAAAATTTCCTTAAATATTAACTGCTCTCCGACATGGAAAAATACACTAAAAGAGTTTTGCTCCTCTCTCTGTTCATCTCTGTGTGAAGAACAGCATAAAAACACGTAAATACTGTTATCTTTACCTTAAGGTGTCTTTGAACCTTTGGCAAGGCACTTTAAGTATTTGGAAATTTGACCAAAAATAGACTTTAAAGTCCATCAGCTCTCCTGAGTGTCGCTTTAGGCAGATTCAGGACCACAACATTGGATTGAATGTGGGGGCGGTGCTTAGGAGCTCTACTTCTGTGATAATGAGTGACATGACGGGCAGCCAATCAGAGGAGGTTCTGGAAGCTTTTAAAGGTGTCCGAAGCTGCGGCGCTGAGCGCGAGCTACCTGTAGGCACCGAAGGAGGCAGACCCAGAGCGGCACCGTTATCTTAACCCCGCCGGAACCAGCACCGGTTCCTCCTTAAATTAACCGCTTTTGCTAACTTGTAAACCCTAAAGATGACCCTCCGTTATCTCCCTTTCGTCTTTCTTTTTGGATTTGTCGCTAAAGGTAAGTAAAGTTGTACATTTTTAAAAAAGTTGTTATTTGCTCAAGTTAGCTAAGCGAACTCCTAAATTACGCATTTAACCACATTTGTGTCGTTTAAAAGCAATAAACCCATTTGTTTGAGAAAAATAAAACAATTTAGCAAAATAGTTTTAATAAAAATAGTTGTTTTTGACAATATGTAACAAAAATATTTGCGAGTTCTTCATATGGTTACATATTAATGGTTAATATTTTTAATGTTCCGTATTTATGTAAAAAAAAAATTACTAAATTTAATTGTAAAGTTTATTATGAATAATATTTACATGTTTTTCCAACTAACATAAACCTTTATCTGTATATTAATTTGACTATCAGTATTTAAAAAAAGCTATAAATTTAATACACTTCTACTGTTATTATATTTCTACTACACAATGATGTTATAGGTTCTGTTTTATTGACAGGAGAACATGAAAGTAGAACAAATTTTGATGTGAAACGAGGAAAGACTAAAATGCATGGAGTTCTCCTTTGGTGTGGTTCTGCAGTCCTGGTTGGGTTTGGTGACCAGTCTTAACCTGACTCACTGCTGCCTCAGTGTGACTCAACACTGGACAGACGCCAGCAGTCAAACAACAGCCGGCTCCCTGAAGCTGGGCGCTCACATCTCTTGAGGTTGTTCCTGGCCTGTCAGCAGCTCTCTGAAAGCTCTCGGGGAATTTTGAGTGACTCTTCAGAAAGCACGTTGTCTCAAATCCATTTGTGAAGCACATCTTTGTGTTACATGCCCCCGATTCAAAGACAGAGGGGGTCACAAAGGCCGCGTGTCCCTCTTCCTGTCATGTGTCTCCCCATATGGGAAGTGTTAAACAGTAAAGGTGGGGTGTTGATGGGGGCATGTCTGCAGTAGCAGTAAAGAAGACCCTGTGAGGGTCAAGGTCTTTCTCCTCCTCCTCCTCCTGTGAGTCTGGCGCCACGCTTTTGAGGAGCCCCCTAATAATCCAGATAGAGCAGCAGTGCATGCTCGCCCCTCACACCAAATGCTGCATCATGACTCCCCCACATGGGTCGTGTCAGTCATCATGAGGTCATGACCAAAGCATGAGGAGTTTGAAGACAACATTGTTTTGTGATTGTCTTTAGTAAAACACTAGGACATACCGTAACATCTTCTCTTTGCTGCTTTTTCACTTCTTCATCACCACTTGATGTGGTTGTTTTAACATCCACTTATTTGTACTTGTTGCTGTCTCTGCTCTTCCAAGTGGCCATCTGAAGCTGCATGCCTGCTGCTTCCTGTTGGCTTAGACCAGCTCCGAGGCAGTAAATCTCGCACTGTAATTGGAAAGCATGTGCTGGCGCAGCTTTAATTGGATATGATATGTGCAGAGGCCCTTGCGAGCAAGCTCCTGCTCCAGGGAGCCATCTGCTTCCTCACAGTTACAGTAAAAGAGCTCTGTTTGCACATACAAAGGGCTAGTTCTGTAAGCTTCCTCCTGACGAGAACGCAGACCTGATTTAGAAGAAGACAAAAGCAGCAGTGTGAAATTAACAGCTGGAATACATAATAGGTGGTATTGCGTTTCAGATCTGCCACTCTGTTCTCGTGAGAAATGACTGCGACTTTCTTGTCCTTTCTGTGATTGTGTGTCAGCTCACATACAGTACGTGAGTCTTGTCTCGTCAGCAACAGGAAGACACTACAGTCCAAGAAGTTTATAACCATCCAGATGGGCCTGCAGCTTAGTCCCATTTATAGCTCACATGGTGTATTTGTTTTTCTTTCTATCAGACTTGAAGTGAGCTCACCTTGAGTCAATGTTAGAGAGTCATTTTGGTGATTGTGTTAAAACAAAAGATTGAATTTCTAAGTACACATTGCTTTATTTAAAGATCCACTAGCTGTTGATCTATTTTCAAAAGCGTTCCCAACGTTCTTATAATGATAATGATGGTATTTTTAGCCTAAATAAAAAAACTGTCACTTTCTAGGACAGTTTCTGCAGAGCGGCAGTAGTTCATTTGAAATTCCCCTCTGAGTTGAGGGCGGGACACTTGGCAAGGAACAACCCTGCCCACCTTTCCCCACCCTGTAACTGAGAGCTCTCTGTTTACATGCTCTCCCGCTATACAGCCCCTCAAAGCCCCAACCTAACATAACCAGTCCAACAAAAATGGCGAGCAATATTATAGCTATCCAGCTGTACAGTTCTGAGCAAGATGCCAGCTTGGACGAGGAAAACCAAGATGTGTCGTAAACACATTTCATCCTACCTTCATAGCTGTTGTCTTGTTAGTAACCGCCTTACAGCCGTACCAAAGTAGCAAAAAAAGGTGTTGTATGTGACATTGATACAGACATTCAAAATTGGTCAATTGAATCTGTGAAATATCCCGACAAGGATTACAAAGCGTAAGACTTCTATTATTCTTTCTCTCGTTTCTTTGGCCCAGCTTTGTAATTCCTGATCAATGACTGAAGAGATCTTTAGTCACGTGGTTTTGTTTACAAGCTTTGTTCCGGAATAGGATAGTCCATGTGACGGTCGTCTGAATAGAGACTGAATGCAAGTTTCAGGACCCAGTCCCAACCGATTAAGTGGACTTGGACCAGACCAATCGGTTCTGCCAGTCCTTATAAGTGGATGCATCAGAATGGAGTGGAGCAGGGAGCTTGTGCCCCGCCCAGTGTATTTTCTATGTCACAAATACACTCTTTTTCACGCTGCATTTTTTCGTCTGCTCCTGATTCACAACAATTTGAATAAAGCAATACTCAGAAGTGTAATTTAAGACAATTTTATCTAATACATGTCCTCCATCATTTAGAAAAAGGCCACACGAACATGTAAAAAGACCAAAAACACACTTTTCATCAGAGTGGGTCTTTAAAACAACAGTTTTGTCATAATCACTGTGATATTTTAAACCTGCTAAAGTCTTTTTTATGTTACAGGGTAGACTATGTTTATTTGCTTGCAGTTGTCAGCCATTTAGCACGCTAAACATGTGAAGCTCATTATTTTCTCTCCTGCTGTGAAGGTCTCTTGTGCATCCACTGTGACGCTACTGTTCTCTCTTAGCTGCAGGATTTTAGGATTTAATGGCACAGAAGGACCTGGAAGCGTATTTGAAATATTAGATAATAAGATAAACGGTAAAATGTAAAAGTACTTGTAAGGTGAGATTGTGAACATCTGTTTCTTATCATCAGTGACTGCCATCACTTACTTTGATTATGCTTAGCAAAAAGGTTGTTCCAAATTATTTGTTAATAAATCTGTTTTTTCTTTCCATCTGTAAAACAACTTTTATACATTTTTAAGGAGGTCTGGTTTTGGTTTTAATTGTTTTAAAGTAGACCTATACAGAATGGCAGACAGTTGCTGTGAGAAGACAAGTAGAATAGAGGCATAAAAGTGAATGGAAGTAGGACTTGTACATTAAAATTGAAGCACAATGCATAGTTGCATAGTTGTGGTACAGTACCACTTAAGCCATACAATGACTGATAGTTTGGGTTGCAGTTGAATTACCACGTTCTGGCAGCACTTTAAAGCTTGCAGCCGTGCATGAGCTTTGTTATTGACCAGTGGAAGTTTGGAAAAATAAAACTGTACAGTAAAACTAGCATATCACTTAAACTCTTTTGTCAGGGTAGCAACAATATGTGGACTTCAATAATGAGCCCAAATTTAGCTGTGCACTAACCCAGAAGTCAACAAGAAAGATCCAGATGTAAGATCTTTTTTAGATCTCTCTGAACATTTGCCAGTGAAAATATCATTGAAGTGTAAATAATACAAACCGAATTCAACTTTTTTTTAACAAAGATATTATTTGCAAGCTGATAATAACTGAAAATAACTGAAATAAAAGTGTAGCTTTGTTCAACTTTTTAGAAATACATTTATGGTATGCAGTGACATTATAATATTTAAGATTTGAAATAAAATTACACTGATTTAAATACAACATATTTAACTGCATTTTCTTTTCATGTTAAATTTAAAATACCTTTGGAGGCAAATTGAACCCACATTAAGATATATTCCAAAATGGGAATGGACAGTTTAAAAAAATCTCAGTTTTGGGTTTTGAATTGAAGTAACATTTTTTAGCAAAGATGCCAATTAAGACTTTAAACATAAAATATTTGAACATAGAAATTAGGATAAATATTGTAGCAAACCAGGAAATAGTGATGTTGTTTGGATAAATGGATAAATAAACATAAATAGTAGTTGTTTCTGTTTCATGAAGGCCCATTCTGTCTTTTCTTGGGAGACATTTCTAACGTGTTTTTAATTTATCTTCAGCTTTCCACATCGCTTCACAAGGTTTAGTTTTCTGTAGGAAGAGAAGATTAGAGAAAAGAAAAGAGGTTTATCACACAGTGTCAGATTCTCCTGATAACAGCTTATTGGTTGGCAGATATTTAAAGAACAAAGGGGCTTTTTATTCACAGTTGTGCAGTTTTTTTTCTGTAGAAATCTCACAGAAGCTTCATAAGAACACCAAAGAGGAACCTGTTTCTGTTTAGATTACTGCATGGAGTTGAGCTTGCAAAATAATCTACTGTGAGGTGGTTGTAAAAGCACATTTATAAGGTTCCTATAGATAAGGCAAACAAATGCATTCATTTAAATGTGCAAAACAATCAATACATGGTTAACATTTAACTCCAATGCTTTCATCTTCCTTATTATTGTACGCTTTAGGGGTTTAGTCTGTTTCATTTCAAAATATGGTTTATTTCATGTTTGTGTGATGTAAGTTTTAACAGAATAAGTCAGATTTCTTTGCCCTATCTTTATTTTTGTCACATTGTCAGTAAAGTTGAGCAGCGACAAGTTAAATGACTGTTAATTTTCTATGACCCATGATCTTCTATTTCCTTCTAAACAGCAGTGTTCATTAAGTTTACAGCCAACAACAAACAATTTAGAATTGTTTAGCTCTATAAATTTGATATCCTCCAGTAATATTTGCAGTTTCATTTAAAGGGCCTATATCATGCAAAATCAACTTTTTTGAGCACACACTGAGAACTGACCAGGCGAGTGTGACGTCCCCATAGAAAATGGTTTAAATCCTGTTCCAACAAAATTGACTCAATTCAGTTGCCATTTTTTTGTGATTCAAATGCCCCCATGTTGGATTCAGAAATGATCAGTTAGCAGTGATTGGTCCAAGTTGGTCTGAGGCAACATTTTCAGGGGAAACACTCTCGCCAGTCAGAAGTGAGCTTGTTAAAAGGCCACACAAAATCTGTCAATCAAAGGTTTTGAACGTTTGACGTGACACAACTTACTTTTATTGAGACATCTGATTGATCAATTTATAACTTGAATGAAGAAATAAAGAAAAAAAATGTAATGAAAAAAATAGGATCAGCCAGAACATGTTTAAAAAGGTAGCAGAGCAAGAATAGATATTCTGACAAATAGAACTAGATATATGACATTACCTGTGATAATGCAAATGGAAGGCTGTAAGCTAAATGTGGACGCTGAAGACGCTGAAGCTGATAGCTAAAAATGCTAATGTTGACTGCAAAAAAATTATGAAGCACTCACACAATGATGGAGTAACATCTGGTTGTTCAACTTATGCCAAGAGGTTGTCCATAAGTTTAGTTCTAGCAAGTACAAATTCATTTTAAATGCAAATTCATTGCTGCAAATTCATTTTAAATGTTAGAAACCTGTGAACTGTTTGTGGATGCGTTTTTACATCTGTATGTTGTCATCAATTTTCTGCTTACAAGGCTATTTTAATGTGAGCATTTTGAACTTTTTTTAGAGTTAAAGTTATTGGACTGTGTGATACGAGCTGCTTCAGATGATCCTGGATCCTCATCAGCGCACGGAACTGAGTAGTGTTGTTAGGTTGTCTAAAAAAGAAATACTGATGCATCCACTTGAAGACAAGTAAATCCATAACGTCATTTTCCTTGTCTGAGCTGTTATCTGACTCAAAGCTTTATTTCTGCGTAGCTTCAATATTGCTCACTGTTTTCTTCGCTACGGTAATGTTAGTTTGAGCTTTTAGGGAGCTATAAGCTAGCAGGAGAGAGTGCAAAAAAGCAATGTTGGGATTTTAATGAAGAGTTGCGTCTCTGGCAACAGTCCCGCCCACAACGCAGAGGCAAATTTCTTATGATCTCCTGCTGTTCTGCAGAAAAAAGGTCTTAAAAAATGACCAGGCTTTTTGATTTTGGCTAAAAACTGCATAATCATATTTAAAGGACCACTGGGGATGATTTTACAATAGAAAAAAAATAGTTGGAATGGTACTTTGAAAAAAAAGAGTTGTTAACAACTTTTTAAAGTCTGTTTTAGTGGAAATTCATCCATCATGTACTTGAAACATTGTTTTTATCCTCAAAATATCCTCCATGTAATGGTGCTACAGACATTGGTTCAGTCCAAACACTTTGTTTGAAAGACGAGGGAGGTTGTGTCAAAAACAAACTGTTCAACTTTTTTATCTTTAACAAATTAGCTCAATGAAAACAAGATGCAAAGCAGGAGACGCTTACAGGGAAGTCTTTACATTTTTATCTGCTGTATAGTTTATAGAGACCCTGCATATGTGTGCTGTAATCTCACTTTATGAAGTCCGAGTCATTTTTCATTTTAGGAAAAATACATTTTAAAGTAAGAGACGATAAGGAAATGAAATAAGATGTTACTCAGTTTCCTTTGAAAAGAGAACTTTTATAAGTCGTGTTAAGGTTTGGAGCATTCGGTGGGGGATGTCCTTGAAGGAATTGCACTCCCACCACTGAACACCATCTTTGATACCTGGATAATGAAGAAAGTAAGCTGAGACAGCTCCCACTTCTCTGTGTGCTTGAACTGTTGCCACCATTCAAACTACCTCAGAGTAATAAAAGCCAAAGTAACTAACTGGGAAGCTGTTTTTATCTCAGGGCTGCAGATGCCATAATTCTCCCCATTCAGAACAGCTGCCTTATAGATTGTACCTGGAAATATTTGTATTGTGTTTATGAGATAAACAATCATCTTCCCTGTAAATTGTGATTATGAAACAGCTCTGATCACTGATTATTCAACTACTGATGTTTCTGCGGTAAACTAGAAAGTAGCTGACGTCTTAAGTTCACCATTAGAACTATTTAAAGTTAAAGTAAAGATAAAGCAAAAACATGTTTATATATTTTACTTCTAACTCCTCTTCCAGTGATGTGTGGCCTCCTGCGTGTCCTCTGATCAGGACACTGCTGTTGGTAGAAATAACGCTCTCCTCTCTGGAGTTGAGTTGCTTTTATGTGGTAGCCCTCAGGCGCTGATGGAGGGAGACCTGTATGTATCTACTGCAGCAACATGGGCACCAGATACAAGTATGGGCAGCCTTAAAAACCAGGAGTTCCTAAAGCAGTTTTTTAGAAATGCTCGGTCTAATTAGCAGGCAGAGGCATTCGGAGTGTGTGCTGTCATTAGTTGCAGGGAATATTTTCCAACAGTTCAGCTCTCCACAGGACTTCTGTCTTTAATGAGATCCTGCTTTTTGGGCTCCAGCTCCTGGTGTTGGCTCCCGCTCTTCTCCTCTCCTGCTTTGAGCAGAAATTCATCTTGTTCCTCATAGAGAAAATCTTCCTTAACAGTTTACTGGAACCGCAACACAAAGGAAGGAGCACCATTTCTTTTGTGTCAGACATTTAGGTTATCAGGTTATAAAGATTTATTGTGCGAGACAGGCACTGCAGACAGGAAGTTGAGGGTGAACGTTCGGGGAATTGGATCTGACAGTCCACCGTGATCAGGTACTTCACAGGAGCTCTATTGTGTCGCATGAATAGAAATTCCCTGAAGTGCAGCTCTGAAACAAGAGCCATAGCTGGGCTCTCTCTGTTTCTGTCAGCGATTTGAGGTGAGCTGAAGCTTTGACAGCTGGAAACAGGCATCTCCATGGCAACCGTTGCATTCCTAAACAACATGTCTTTGATTTTTGGATGGAGGAATAAAAGCAAAAGAGAAACTTTTAGTGATAGTGAACCAAAGTTTCTTATTCCTTCTGAGTGGGTGTTCACAGGTGACCTTAGGCCCACTTGTCATCCATTCTGACCCAGTCATCCTTTTTGTGTCTGTAGGAGATTATCCGGCTGTAGGTTAAATCCTTAAAGCCAAGGCTCGCAGTTAGACAGGCAGTGCATATTGTGCTCCTAATTACTCAACTGTTCATCTGTATAACAGCAGCCCTTTGTCTCTGTATCATCTCATAGCAGTTCATGGCCTTTGACAGCTTCGTAATTTTATCAATTTCCACTAAGACGTTTTTATCCAGCTCTGTTGAAAAAAAAGAAAATGAGTGAAAATTTTCACAACTGTTGCTCTTCCTCTTTTTATGAATGTCATCCTTAATGTGGAGTTTCAGTTATAGAAATAGAGAAGCAGCATTGAAATCACTTTTTTCTCGCTTTTACCTTAGCATGAACCCCTCTCATCTCTGAAAGCCTTTTCTCTGCCGCTTCCGCATTTCTCCTCTCACAGGAGTCAAGGCTTTTATGAAATGACAATGTTGCTCTGTCAGGTGCATTTGTATCATTTATGACTTATTGATGAGCAGCAGAGCACACAGGCAAATCAGGAAGCTTGGCATTAAATCACAATGTGTTACACCATCATTTAACACCCAGCATTTGGCATTTACAAAAAAACTTCTCTCTTTTTTTGCCATTTGCAGCCTTAAAAGGCTAAATTTGATTCCCTAAAACAATGACCTATCTTCCCATGTATGCAAAATTTAATGGGGTAATTGGATTTACATAAATTTACCACATCTTTCCATTACCACTTCACAACTGTGAAGGAAACTATAATCAGTGAAATATTAAAGTTAAGTTAAAAGTAAATACTTCTCTTTTAGAAAATGTTTTCACTGGTCCAGAATTGCTGTGATGATTCAGGGATGAAAATTAATAGTTAAAAAAGTTCAACTTATTTCAGTAAGAAATGCAAACCTGGAAAAATAAATTGATAAGAATTTCTGTTTGAATGACTGCAAAGAAAGCTACTGAGTTGTGCTGGATGTCTCGGGGGTTCATAGATTTCTGTTGATCATTATTTTCTTTTTTGTTATCACAAAGTGTTTCCTTGATAATTAGAAACAAAAACTTTTAAGGGATTTATAGGTGTTTTTGCTTATTTTTTCTAAGCGACCATTTAGATACTTGTGGGTCATTTTACTCTAGTTTCAAGTATTTAGCAGCATTTTAAAGTGGAAAAAGTTTACTTGTTTAAACAGATACTTCTTAGGGCAGTAGTTACAAGTGAAATAAGTTTTGGACAGGACGTTATCAAGATTATCACTGTCGGATTTTTTTTTTCAGATATACAACATCCAAAAATAAATATAACTTTGCATTTAAAAGTTAGAAGGTTGGAATGGCTTGTTGTGTTAATAGGTTTTGGTGATACTTTTCACTTATTTGTACAAATCAGGGCTTTTTTGAGTTGTTCTTTAACAAATCTGTTAGGAGACGGCAGGTGTTGTCCATTGGAATTTAGACAAGGGTTCATGGGATTGTTAATGTTTTACAATTAGCTATTAATCAGCGTTTTTGTGCTAGGCATTTTAAATGTTATATTTTGATGAAGCTTTAGCTCTTGTGTTTACATTTTTTCGACCACTGTAACTCTTGATGATTTGAAACACTTTACTATAGTGATGTGTAAATGCAATCAATGGTAATTTGTTGATTCTTTTATTATTTTTTATTATATTACAATACACTCTGTTAGTAATGTGTTACATATTGGCAAAGCTATATGAAAAGGCAATTTTTTATCCTCAGAATTAGCTGATTTCCTTTGATCGAGTGAACGGTTGAAGAGTTGGGGTGTGCCAACATCAGTGTGTTATTTGGTTGCTGTGGTGGCTCGGAAATAACAGGTAACAGTAAAAGGTTATGTTCAGACTGTACTCATCGAAGGTGAATACAAAGTCAATAAAAGAAGAGCTACTTTTATGTACGTTCATTAAATACATCTTTTCTTCACAAGAAGAAAATTCCATAATTTTAGAAAATATGGAAAAAAAAGTAAAGGTTTTTGCTAAAATTGATTTACATTTTTATGACCCATAAAACACCAGACAACTATCCTATTGTCTGCAGTATCTTTGATATTTTATTTGATTTCACATTCACATTGTGAAAGTACAAATAAGGGGTTGGCCACAGGGGTGGCTAGCCACAGGGGTCAGTGTGTGCTTGTTTATATCGCTGCCTTGCTCACTACTGGTAATCTAGATCAGGTGTGTCCAGCCATTTATAAGGGGATTGTAGAAAACAAGCAAGAATGTGGTTCTTGGACCCCATCTAGGATAAATTGACCTAGTGAAGTAGCCTTAGAGGCATTTTTTTGTAAATTAACTCATAAAATTTGAGTTATTGAATTATGTTGTTTAAAGATTGATCGAGATGTCTTTAGGGAGTTCAGCTGAGTTGGGTTTTCTTCAAAACAATCAAAAGTACTCAAGTTTAAAAACCTAATTTTACTCTTCTTTAAAACTTATTGATGTCTGTTTTTTTATTTGCTTTAAAAAATGTTTTTGTTAGCATCCTTTACTACTTTTATACATGTTGATTCTATGTTTTACACCTGATCAATCTCCAGGTTGGAGTGTGAACAGAAACTGAATGCCCAGTTTCAGTAAAATAACCAGGTTCCAAGAAATTTGTAAAATGTAAATAGATTTATAACAAGCTTGTTATCTACATTTATGTCCATATAACTAGGGCGTGCATGAATGACGAGGACAATAAAATATTCAACAACCAAGCTGTAACAGGGAGAATGTAATGGACTAATTAAAGCAGGGTCAGCAGGATGTGATCTTAAGAGGTTTTTCATTAATCTTGATCTCTGGTTACTCAGTGAGATTACTCAAGTGTATTTAGGTTTTAATCTTGAAGAGTCTGTGTCATTTCTGTTCTAAGAAAGCAGCCAAGCAAAATAAAAAAATAATCAAGCACTCAGAGAAAACTAACATTTTTTTCCACCTTTTTACTTTCTTCGTTCTATTGTTTTTTCTTCCCCCCCCAGTTGCAGGTAGGTGTGCGTTTGTGTACCTGATGTCTACAAAGCGTGCTGTCATAGGGTGTGTGTTTTCATCAGGAAATGAGTCCTGGTTACTAAACTATAAGGACATTAGGTCATACAAAACCATGGGGATAGTCAGATCAAACTCAGTATCTAAAATGAGTCTTGATTTTTTTACCAGTACCGTGGAGAATACTGTTTGTTTAAGGTGTTCACACATCAGACTACGTTTTTCCTTTGGCTTAGTCATTCACTGCACACATACGTAAATAAGCTATTGTGAAAGGCCTCCAATATTTGGGGAGCTTTGAAGTGGATTACACTAGAAAACCCGTCACATCTTTAATACTGAACAAACACCTAAAAGCACTTTCTTTAGTGCAGGTTCTTAAACATTAACCATTTATGTATTTTTTGTGCTAAGTCACTACCCTCTGTGACTGTAGCTGGAGCTGTTGTTTCAGAGTGCTTACAAGTGATCATGTTAAATTCTTACCAATTAAGTTAATATTCTACTGAAAACTGTCTTTTGTAATTTGGACATTTAAAGCAAACAAAAAAACTATAAAAAGTTACGAAAAGAATGAGAACAACAATTTTTTTTGATAAATCTGATTTATAGTGTGCTTCTGCTATCTTACTATTCCTCCCCTTCATTCACATTCACACTTCTTATAAAACTAATACACAATTGACCATGTTAACAAATATGTAATTTTTTAGAATATTATTTAACCATTAAATATTTTGTCCTGGTAATTAGCTTTCATGTTTAAGTTTAATATATTTTTTGGAACTGTTAGCAAATCAATTACATTTACATAAAATGTCTAAAAGGTTACATAAGAGGTGGTTAATATATGGATGTAAAGAAGTTTCTCAATTCTTGAAGTTTTTTTCTATCATTAAGTTTCAAACTTCAAATTTCAAACTGCATTTATTAGTTTAGTGCTTTTCATTCTGGTTGAAGCACAACATGCTTTACACAAAAGCAAATCAAATGCTCATAGAAGGGAAAATTATTTAAAAACAGAAACACAAAAAAAACAGGATTCACACCTGTGAACTGCAAGACACACCTCCGCTCCACTTTAGATGAGGTTACTCCTCTCTGTGGCTGTGGGAAAGGCCGAACAACCCAAAAACCTGCATCACCTGTACGGGTCAATCGCCCATAGAGTTCATGTGACTAGGGGTTTAACAGTGTTCTGAGGTAAGAAAAAGAAGGCTAATGAGTTTTTTGTGTTTTTGTTGGTGCAGTTCCAGAACATGTCAAAGGAGAAATGACAAGTGTGACACCAACTAGTCCCACTGCAGAGATGAGCAGTGAGATGAAGACCACGGAAGACTCGACCATCATCACAACCAGCAGCCAAACTGACTATTCAAATGCTACTGCTACAGCAATGGCAGTAACGGAGCCAGAAACGAGTCATTCCTCCACCAGTGTGATTAGAGATACAACCAGTGGCACACATATTACACCCACAAAAGTATTGTTTACACTAATTATGACTATTGCATCCACAAGCACAGAAACATCTTCAGGTACACATATGACATCTGGAAACACAGAGACATCTACAGGTACACAAATGACATCTATAAACACAGAGACATCTACAGGTACACAGATGACATCTACAGACACAGAGACATCTACAGGCACAACAATGACATTTGCAAACACAGAGACATCTACAGGTACACAGATGACATCTACAGACACAGAGACATCTACAGGCACAACAATGACATTTGCAAACACAGAGACATCTACTGATACAACGATGATATATGCAAACACAGAGACATCTACAGGTACAGCGATGACATCTGCAAAAACAGAGACATCTGTAGGTACAACAATAACATCTGCAAACACAGAGACATCTGTAGGTACAACAATTACATCTGCAAACACAGAGACAACTACAGGCACAACAATGACATCTGTAAACACAGAGACATCTGCAGGTACAACAATGATATATACAAACACAGAGACATCTGCAGGTACAATAATGACATCCGCAAACACAGAGACAACTACAGTCACAACAATGACATCTGCAAACACAGAGACATCTGCAAGTACAACAATAACATCTGCAAACACAGAGACAACTACAGGTACAACAATAACATCTGCAAACACAGAGACAACTACAGGTACAACAATGACATCTGCAAACACAGAGACATCTACAGGTACAGCGATGACATATGCAAACACAGGGACATCTACAGGTACAACGAAGACATCTGCAAACACAGAGACATCAACAAGTACTACAATAATATCTGCAAACACAGAGACATCTACAGGTACATCAGTGACATCTGCAAACACAGGGACATCTACAAGTACACAGATCACACATTCACATACTGTAACAACCACAGGAAGACCTTCTGTTTCTACAAGCAGTGAAATGAACACAGGGACATCAGTCTCGTCCACATACAGTACAAGCAGGCCAATGACAACAACAAGCAACAACCAAAGTGGGGCTACATCTTCCCAAGTCAGCAACGCAGGTACAGATATGCCAGCCATTGTTAGTTCTACAGTTTTTTTGTACATCAAGCACACAGCCTAGCAGCATCACATTTTTTTTGCTACCACACAATCAAACACCTTGTCTTGAGATTGATTATGTCCTGTGCATGACAGTGTCTGGCCAAACTACTGAAACCACTTCTACTAATCCAACAATTGCGACTTCCAACACTCTGACCTCTGCTGCTACCACCAGTGCTGTCCTTACCATCAGCAAAGACCCTCCCACCAATGTCACCACCATTCAATCAACAGAAAGCACATTTTCCACTGCTTCCACACCCATAGGTTTGTGCTGTTTTTGTATATTCAGTTTATTTTATAAATGAGTAAGAAAACAAACTGTTGTTATGTCACCCATGAGGACTCTTTTCTAGCTGAGTCAAAATTTTACAACAGAGATTTTTCAGAAATCCGGAAATTCATTTTGTATTTTTCTCCTAAATTTCAATATAAGATGAAGGAGTTTTTAAAAAGTTGGTTAAAAACTTTTTTTTAAAGAATTTGTTGATTTTTTTTTTTATACTCCACATTCAAGAACAGGCCGAACAAATTCTTTAAGGCTTTTGCCTTTTCCGTTTCTGCAAGTTTGTAAAATTGTATTAAACCAGAAAGCCCAATGAGATATAAAAAAAAAAACTTAAGGATTTGGAAGCATTTTTCTCATCCAGTTTGTTTTTGCATCTTTGAAATCTAGAGCTTACAACCAATTTGAACAGGAAATGTTTGAGTAATTATAATCCAAATTTAAACACCTTCATATGCAAGAAATCTTACTAAAATGTAAATGTATAAAGTCTGTTTGCAGGTAACATCAACAAAAAAAGAACACATGATTTGTTGAATATGTTACAAAGGTAAAAAGCCAAAAACAAACAGAAAAAGATGCCACATTTTGCCAAAGTGTTTGTAACTTTGGGGTAGAAATATAATAAACATTATCACGTTAACAAAGGGCAATGCCCTTTTTGTGTGTCATGAAAAAGATTTGTTTTAAAGAGATGGAAGTTGTTCCGTTATAAGTTTGTTTCTTGTCAGTTTGTCCAGCTGCCCCGTGCCCCGTTGGGAGCGTCTGCCTTAACGACACATGCCAGTGTCTTTCAGGCAGTTACCTTAAAAATGGACAGTGTGTTCCAGGTGAGAGGAATGACGTGTGTGTCGTAAAACCTCTGCATTCAAAGTTTACATGGATTTGAGTAAAGTGCAGAGATTGTTACCTGACTCGCTCTCTGTCTATTCGTTCCACAGCCAGAGTCTTTCCAGGAAGCCTTCGTGTCACCTCTTTAACATTTGATGTTCAGATGAGCAACAGGTCCTCAAGCAAATTCAGAGAAACGGCAGCGATTATCACTGCAGCAGTAAGTGGTGCCACCATTTATGTTAAGAGGCTATTAAACATTCTCTGCTCCTGCTCGATCAGTTATCTTTATTCTTCCCTTGTAGCTCAGAGATGTCCTAAAAAATGAGCAGGGGTATATCAAGTCTGATGTAGTTCAACTGCAGTAAGTTTTTCATTCTTTCATGTTTAATGGTTTTAAAGTTAGAAGTAAACTTGATTTTTTCTGGTGTTTTCCTCTAATTCTGCAGAGCTGGCAGTGTGGTAGCAAGTGTGAATAATATCTTTGAAAACACCATTGCATCTGAAGAGTCTATTAAACAGATCATCGATGGTGCTATATCCACATCTACAGGGTTATTGCAAAATGCTTCCTACAAAAGTAAGAAATGACTTTTAAGAATCCAGTTTACTGTACGAACACACAAAACACTACATGACTTCACATGCCTTTTACTGCACTTGTTTTCTTTCAGGCACATCACTGTGTGTGCAGATACCAGTACCTTGTGAAGCTGCTTCCACAGTTTGCACAAACAAAGACGGTCAGGCTTTATGCTCCTGTAATGAGGGCTACATCTCTACTGAGTTCTCAAACGCCAGCTGCAAAGGTATCCGTACTAGGCAAAATCCGTACTAAAACAGAACTGAGGTCTGGTTTGTGCTGTACTTTATAAAGGTGTCTGTGCAAACATTGAAACATTTACAGAACTTTTCTAAAACACGTTTAACCTTTCATGTATAGACTGGAAGACCAGATGGTCTACAGAGGCTAAGAACATGTTCAAATGAAACGTTCTTAGCAAATCTACATTGAATAGAGGTGTAACAAAAACTTTGAGGCTCACTGAAGTACTTTTGTCAGGAAATAAGGAATGAAACAACAGGGAGTAGATTCACAGACAAGGTCAAGAGATGCAGCCTTTTCTCTTTTCTGCCTTCTGACCCTTTCTTCATTTATTTCCCTTTTTTATTTCTTTTTAACTGATACGTAACCCTGGAAACATGCGGAGGAATCAGAGCCTTGCCCCTGTGTGCACGTTTGAGAGCAGGAAAGCCAGCTTTATCATAAAATGACTTTCAAACTGATTCTGAATGCAGTTCTTTGTAATGGCTGTCATGGAGAGAGTCAATCCTGGAGTTATTTTTATTCCATGTCCTGTGAAATGAAACAAGTCTGACGCTGCGGTTCTTTTTCTTATTGCATTTTGTGTGAGTGATACAGTGTTGTGTTTCTTTTTTTGCAGCATGTCCAACTGGTCAGAGGGCAGTGGGAAATACATGTGAACAGTAAGTCAAAAATGTCAACCTTGTGAAGATTTTTGGATTGAAGTTCCAAGTGTAACTTTTTTCAAATGCTTTGTTCATCAGATGTTCTTTTGGATATGCTGGTTTCAACTGCAATGACTGTAAGTGACTTTAATTCACTTTCACACATTAAAACTTACATTTTTAGGGGAGTTTCAGTTTACATCTGGGATTCATCACTGTGACCTGAAAATTTTCAAAATTAAAAACAAAAAACTTTAATCTCCTGATAACTTCTGGCATGCATATGTATTATATATTAAATTCAGATAATTCAACAAAAAGCTTTATTTTAGCAACATGAGTTGCTTAGTATGGCATTGCACTTCCTTACAGAATTCATCTCAATCCTCTGAAAATTAATTTGTTCTTGGGGTGAGTCCTCCACATCAAACTATGACTTTTTAATTCTTAGAATTCTTTTTAACAGATCTTACTTTAAAGAAAACAATGTCAAAGATCATTTTCCTTAAATGTAATTGGGCACTGAAAAAATTGTTCATTTAAAATATCAGTAAAAGAAGCACACATTAGAAAAATGAAAGTGCTTCCAGGTTGGGTTTTTGTGTATTTTTTCCTTTTAAAGGTCATTGATTGGTTGCACCCCTTAACATATACTTACCATAATTGTTTTATACATGTTAATGTGGATATCAGTATATCCACTGAGAGTAATAGTCAGTTCTGGCAGGCTTATAAAAGCAAAATAGAACTGATCGGGTGCTTCAGGACTTTAATTATCATCAGACAGAAACAGACTAAACTCCTAAAAGATTTGCTGAACTTTGTCTTTGCAGCGTCTCTGCTGGCAGTTGTGATCATCTCTTGTGTACTTGGAGGAGTACTTCTGATCCTGATTCTGGCTCTGCTCATTTACTGCTGCTGGTGAGAACCTGAAACATCACTGTGGTGATCCTCCTGTCTGAACGCATTGTTTTCCTGCTTTCTGTTTGTAACTACAGATGGTTCTGTAGTTCTGTTACTTTCTTAAATTGGTTGCACCAACTGCTAAATTAAAACCCCCAAGCTAACAAATTAAAAAAAACTTATTTGGAAAGTTTCTTTTGGCAGAAAAGCGTCAGTGAGGAAACAGAAGAAGAGCCATGAGTCTTTACTCCAAATATAGATTCATTGTGACAGTTGTTCCCACACACCAAAATTATAGTAACACAGAGTATTTCAAGGAAGCTGCTAATTAGTTTGCTCAAATGGTGGCTTCACTTTATGATTATATTGAGAAAATACCAGTTTTAGTGGTAGTTTTTTTTTTTTTTTGTATTTATCTGCCTCACCTTCAAAGTTGGACAAAACTGAAGTTAGTTTCTGATTTTTTTTTAGCTTCCACTTTTGACAGTTTTGGGTTAAGAGAAAATCAGCATCGCATTTTAATGGTTCCTACATTAAATCTAGTTTACAAATAAAGTTTAAACCATCTGCAGATATTTTACAGAGAGTAAAGATAAACTTTTCCACTTAAAAGTTAAGGAAACTGGAAGCTAAAAGATAACTAAATAAAAAATCAGATTCCAGCTTTAGCCTAATGAATGCTGATCGACAAATATTAAAAACAAAACCAAAAATTTTATAAAACCACATATCTTCCTTGTCTTTTGGGGCCATTTTAAAAAAAAACGTAAATTTTAGCCCAGTTAATTTGACAGGTTATTGTTGCTTTGCTCCTCCAGTGCATATAAAATGATCATCTGTTGATTTTACAATCCACATGTGCAAACATTTTTCCCTCTGTGCTGTTAGGGGAGATGTTCTTGCAGGAGTCCAAACTTTGGCAACAGTCCATACAATGACGACCTAAACAAATCCTGGCCTGCAGACATCACCCCCATCCCACGAGCCACTCTCAGCTGGGAAACAGCTGGTTCCATAGAAATGACAGAAGGGGGCAGCACCAACAAACTGGTGGAGAAGAATCATCACAGCAATGGCTTGGTGAGTTCTTGAAAAACTTTGTTTGCTTTGTGTTAATCACGGATCAAACCCGCCTTTGGTCTGCTCAGTGCTGCTTTATTGTCACTGTGCTTGCTTACTAACACAAAACTAAATGCCAACTTCATCTTTTGCTTTAAGACACTCATTGATTGATTATTTAAACCAAAAGGGGTTTAAAAATGAGATTATGCAGTGTTGCTTGGACTGCAAACTCAAATCTTCTGTCAATGCAATGGCAAATTGTATGTTTTAGGTCCCACTCAAAACACTTTGTTTAATGCAATTGTTCAGTGTTAGCATTAGTCCCCACCACCACCCACCTGCTCCCAGCTTTGCCTGACTCACAGTGTGTTGCTTTAGGGAACACAGCTGAAGCAGAAAAAATGGAAAAAGGTAAGGCACTGCTTTGCTCCTAGATAGATCCTGATTTAGCTTGAAGCTTTCTCTGATGATTTAGACCTGAAGAAAAATGGTGAAGGTGTTTCAGGGTGATGGGATTTCATGACACTGTCTTGGAAATCTGTGTGCTCTCATCCTACATCTCAGTCTGAATTTAAAGCATGTCATCTGATAGTAATCCTGGAATAGTTATGACTAGTTCATTCCAAATTGGTGAGTTGGGTTTTGTGTGTATGAGTCCTGGGTGTTGTGCATGTACGTGACTTTGTTATTTATTCTTAAATAAACACATACTCTTTATGCTTTCGCTGACATTTCAGTCTGCATCCTACGATCTCAACACAGAAGACATGAAGACATTCAAAGGTAAAGATGCATCCCGTTATTCGTACCTGGTCCAAGGCCACGAGAATCCGTACTTCCTGCCAGGAGACGAGAACAGGAATTGATGAGAGCAGATCAAAGAGAAGTGAAAGATGAGAGCTGGCGGCACATTTCCTGAGCAGGACCAGGTTTTTATCAAGATGCTTTACACTTTAGGTTGATGCCGGTGAATCATGAAGGACAATGCTCAAAAGCAAGCTGACCAAAGATATTATCAAGGCAGAGACATTTTTACATTTTTCGAATGTAAGGATGTGTGCAACCATTAAAATATTGCTTTCAATAATCAAAATATTTTTAATGATGCATTTTCCTTTTTTTTCCATTTTTTTTATTTAAAGAAATCAATGTCTGATCTTTTCAAACAGAGCTTATTTTGACAATTGCACCAGTGTGTGTAAAGTTTACTTCCATTTTTATTTTTATCTTTAATCAAATGTGAAATGAGGGAAATTTTGGGGTTGCTGTAGTTTTTCTTCAAGCCATAATCATTTCCTATAAAAACAAATTGTCAGTTAATGAGGGGGCTGGATCCCTACTTTGGGTTGTCATGAGTTTTTTTTTTTTAATCTTACAGCAGTCAAACAATGAGTCTTTATTGCAGCTTCATTTGTAAAACGTGCCTGTTTTAGTGGTCAGTTTGACAAATAGGAAACATGCAAAAACATTTTTTGGATGTGCCAATTATCACAGATACAATTCTCTTGAAGATTCTTTATATATATATATTTATCATTTTGTGTATGGGCAGTTCACTGTTTTTTATGTGTTCAAAGTTTTTGTACATGACTGAAGAGAATGTGTGTGAAAAAATAAATTAATTGAAACACAAAAGACTATCTTTTTCTTAATCAATGGTTATTGTTATTGTATGTTATGGAAGAGCATATGTGCACTGGACACCATTCATGTTTGAGAGTTAAGATTTGTATCAAAATTATATGGCCTCACTTTGTGTTTTTTTATTGAAGAGTTGGATGGATGACAAAAAAAGAATGGATAGAGGTTTTTGCTGTTTCTTCTGATCTAAAAGCTCAATAAATAAAGTAGTGTAAGCATGACATAATAAAACAAATGCACTTTACACGAATTTCTTCTGTAAAATATTAGATTTTACTATTTGTTTTTTTTCAGTTCCTCTTTTATTTTGAAATGCTTCACCTGTGTTGTGATTCTGCTTCCTGTTATCATTTTTCACCTTCCAATGTTCACCCCCTCCTTGAAAGTTTCGTGTTTTCCTCTTTTCATGTTGAGTTTAAAGTGTTTACTAAATTATTTTTAAATTCTCTTTACGTTCTCTAATACTTCAACAATTGAGAATACTGTTTTTTTGCACGAAATGTTTCGGAAACTGGATTAAGTTCAAGTGGGGAAAAGAAATATGGCGGACAAACTCTTCTGAGTTTTGGTTCGTGTTTGGATTTTACTGACGTCCTCCGGACTTTCCACGCGGCTGTTTCCATGTCCATACAGGTTAGAGGATTTTTTTTTGTCTTTAATGTGTTTTATTTTCCACTATGAAACTTTAAGAAGATTTTATTGGGACTTAACGTTTACATTTTTAGAATGTTTGGAATCTACTATGGAGGCTGTGGTTTGTGATTTGGGGATAATGTCAGAAAAGGATTATTTGGATGGTTTAGAGACAAATGGGGATTTGGTGAATATGTTGTTAAAGTCTCACTCCGTCGTCTTTTGGTCTGTTTTCAAAGCGTTCCCAGTAGTCCAATAATCATGATTTTAAGCCCTCTCCCACCATCCTATGATTAAAATAAACTAGCTGTGTGTAGGTGTGTGTGTGTGTGTGGGGGTGTGTGTATGTGTTCAGTTTGAAAAAGAAAGTGTGATTTAAAAGAAAAAAGCTTATCACATCTCATCAGCAAGTATTGTTTTACTGGATATTGATATTTAAACATAATTGTAGTCCCTATGACCCTCCTAAAGCAAAAATGTGAAAGAGATTTGCCAATCACATCAACATCCTTTAAACTATCACTATATTAACTTGAATGATAGGTTTTTACATTTGTTTGTCACTTTTTTTTTTTGGCAAAGATGAGAATAAGTTTAAAGCAAAGGAGAATAAATCCAGTCTACATTTTAAAAAGCTCACACACCATGTGTTGCTTTGGTTGATGGATTCTAACAGTAGCTGAATTTTGGTTTAGACATTGGGTTGAATTAAAAAAAAAACGTGTCATATGATCAGGTGATAACTGTTAGAAGGTATTTAGTTGTTTGTGGGAATATCAGTATTTAGGTCAGCAAGGCAACATAAACAATAGTAAAAAATACTCTCCTGCCTTAACACAAATATGTCACATCTTGTTCATAATCCGTAGGGTGTGCTGGAACGCCATCCTACACTTGGAAGTTATAGCTTCCCTAGAAAGTATTTCACTACGTTAATATTTTTTTGGGACTGTCTGAGCGTTCTTTCATAAGCATGTCTGTGAGGTCTGACACTAATATCAGAAGGCCTGACTATCCTGAAGAAATCTTATCGGATAGATTTCAGGATTCTGTTGTTCTAATTCATGTCTTTATGGACTTGCCGTACAGTCATTTTGAATCAGAAAAGGGCCATCCTCAAAGGTTTCCAGAAAAATTAGTTTAGTCAGCAGCTCCTTATGCAATGCTTTTCTGAAGAGACGAGGCTTCATATGGAAACTGAAGGCATGCCTGTTAGTCTACCGTCAAATCTTCTCTTTGCTTTTACCCAGGAAAATGTTTTTGCAATAAAATGTTGATTTTTGTCAATGTTGAACCTGTCAGAGAGCTTCAGTTACAGCTTTGGTTGATCACTTTTAAGCATAAAGGGTCACAGATCACCTCTGCTGTTTGTGGAATTGAAGTTTCTAGTTAGAAAATAAATATTGTCTTCTTAGCAACATGTTATTTTAGAACACCCCCCCACACACACACACACACAAACACCCACCCACCCTTAGCATGGTGGTCCCAGAAATGTCCCGAATGCAGGTTTTTCCATTTCCTCTGGAGAAACAAATCACTCCTTTAGCTGGAAGTCACTACTGTTTCACAGATCTGTGTATGAGGTCTTGCTTCTGTTTCTTTAAGCATCTCTTTGAAATGATGTTGAACATTAATCCTTCAGTGTTTCTGCTGTAAGAATGGAGAATGTCTCAGAGGCAGCTACATCAATCCCAACTCTTCCCAGAAAGTTTAGCGCATGCAATTGTCCAAAATTTCTTGTTAAGTTGAAGCTTTCAGAGTTTTTCAAAGAAAGTTAGGAGCTAACATCAGAAAAGCCCATATCATTATCCTCCTCCTACCAAACTGCACACTTGGCACATTACAGCCATTACAGTACTGTTCTCCGGGAAAACTGCGAAATCCAGACTCTTCCATTAGATTTAAGCTCTGCAGTCCAGTGGTGGCGTGTTTTACATCACTGCATCTCATTGAATTCTGCGATGCAGCTGCTCAGGAAACTCCACACTGTTGTTGGGATAATCTGAAAGCCACATGCTGTCTGAGAGATGCTGCAGGATATTCCTGCTCTATCTGCCTCAGCAGGTAGAAACAGTCGGATGCATGCTTTTACACACCTGTGATCATGGAAATGACTGGAGCACCTGAACTCAGTCATTTGAATGATTGAATACTTTATCTATATTCAAAAGTACTTCTCAACATAAATCAGCAGGATCTTGTTGAACTGTAGAAGAATGGACTGTATGCCGGAGCCATTACCAGCCTGCTGCAGCAGATCCCATCAACCCACAGGCTCAGCTGTCTGATCAATACACACTTAGCTGCTGTGAGTTCCATATCCCAGTCATTTGACCTGCATGAGCAATGAGAATGAGCAAGCAATGCAATAAGCACTGAGACACTTAAAACTCCTGAACCGGACTGAAAAGCTGAAGAACTTCCTCTTCTTGGCTGTTGCAGGAACGACTCATCTCGCTAAAAACAGCTGACATGGAGAATAGCCCCCAGGTGTAGGAAAACTTTAAAAACTTTTTCTGCAGTTTAATAATCTGGTTGTAAAATAAAACTAACGGAGCATTCCTGTAGTTAAACAAAAACCTTTGTTTTGCAAAGGTGGAAAACATGGTTAATAGGAGCATCTATGATGCAGGACAGTATGCTACAGGTAAAAAGCAGCTGAAGGAGTTACGGCATAGAGAGGAAAAAGAATGAAGTGCAGTAAAATGGAAAATCTAAGAAATCTTAAAGGCTGCCGGTAAGGCGCTGGTTTCCTGTGGTTGATCTTATCACTTTGTAATGTTTGGTTAAAGGCTTTGGGTTGTTGTTAAAAAGTCGATGTTGGTTTGAGTAGCACTGGATAACCCAACTTTTGCTGGTGTTTATTGTTCAAAGTTTTAGCTTTGGTCACTGAGCATTTGTCATAAATGTGATTGGTACGAATGAGGTGTTGTACAAAGTTTTCTTTTCCTTTTGGCTTTTCAGGTGTCGCTGCAGCGAATCATCTTCCTCTGATTCATATTTAATGTGGCAAAGATTTTACGTTGAATGCCCTTTCTGACACAACTCCCTGTATTTATCCGGGCTTGGGACCGGTACCATGAGACCCTGGCTTGAGCCTCCTCTTGACTACAATTGTTGTACATAGAACAGTACAGTACAGGTGTTTTTTTTTGTTTTTTGTTTGTTTTACCAAATGGGTCTATTGTAGGCTGCCAGTTACCAAAGCTCATTGCTAGCTCATTTGCTTTTGTGTTTTGTTTTCTTGTTCTTTTGTTGTTGACCCTTTTTTGATGGAGATGAGCTTATTTTTTTACACGTAGTGAGTGCTATGGTGTGCCTCCGACTCCTTTTTGGGTTGTTTCCCGCCACTTCTAGGTCGTGGTCTGCAATTTCTTACCCAATCAGCTGTTGTCACTTGGCAACAACAAAATGCCGTCAGAGAACCATCAGAGATTGCAGGATAAGCTTAGGAGACTGATGTCCTTCAGAGTTGCACTGAATGAAGCCAAACAACGTCTGTGGAGAAACCACCCCAGTGTCCAACAGAGCATTAGACCACATGGAGGGAGGAAGGAGGCGTTCCAAAACATCTCAAACATGTGGAGTGAGTGCAGCACGGCTGTGTAGCTGTTATTTGAAAAGAAGTTTGAACTGAGAAAAGCAGGTCTGGAGATTGGTAATCTTCAACAGTTTGAATCCAGTCAGGCTGATGGGACATTTCATTTACTGTCATCTCTGAAAACATAAACTGTTGTTTCCGGCTGCTGTTATTTCAGTTGTTTCAGCAGCTTTAGAGACTCAGATTTTTATTACACATCTCCCATTTGAAGCTGCACTAGACTGGAAATAATCTGTATTTGACATTTTTATCAAATGACTGAATTTAGCTGATCTAAAGGTTGGTTATATTTAATAAAATGCTGTTATAATTCTGTTTAGGTATGATAAGAGATTTTTAAACAGAAATGTGACTCATTTCTTGTTGGAAAATCAATTTATATTCATGGTGATTGCAGGAACGCATTGTTAGTTTTTTGTTCTGGCTGAATTTCTCATTTTTAAAGTTGCAATCCTCAGCGTCGGCTGGATAAAGTAGCATGTGGGATGCTGCTTTGTGGGACATCGTATTCCACCAGCAGACAAAGGGAAGCATAAGGAGCAGATAATGGTTTGCAAACATGCTTTGGAGTGTAAACAAAACAATGTCATAAGTTAGGCCAAAAGGCTCACAGAGGATGGAGAAGCACCTGCTCCATGTTCTAAAGCTGTGACGGAAACTCCACCTCCCCGCTGTCTCCATCCTCCTTCTGCCTCTATTGAGGCACTGAAGGCTGTAAATTCTTTTCATTGTTGCAGCTCTGCACCAGCCTGCGAGGCACGTCAAACGATGAAACATTTTCCTCTTCAGTCTGCAGCTGCTTATGCAATGCTTTTCTGAAGAGACGAGGCTTCATATGGAAACTGAAGACCTGCTTGTTAGTCTACCGTCAAATCTTCTCATTGCTTTTACCCAGGAAAATGTTTTTGCAATAAAATGTTGATTTTTGTCAGTGTTGAGCCTGTCAGAGAGCTTCAGTTACAGCGGAGACTTTGGTTGATCACTTTTAAGCATAAAGGGTCACAGATCACCTCTGCTGTTTGTGGAATTGAAGTTTCTAGTTAGTTAGCAACACTGGTGTCCACACAGACCAGCAAGTTCCCAAAAAATGTCCCAAATGCAGGGTTTTTCATTTCCTCTGGAGAAACAAATCACTCCTTTAGCTGGAAGTCACTACTGTTTCACAAATCTGTGTATGACGCTTTGCTTCTGGTGGTTTTTTAGCATCTCTTTGAAATCAGTTTGAACATTTTAACTGTTTGATCCTTCAGCGTTTCTGCTGTACGAATGGAGAATGTCTCAGAGGCAGCTGAATAAATCCCAACTCTTCCTCTGGAATGGGTTTTTTTTTTTTTTGGTTCTGGTACCTTTTTTGGTTTTTCTCGCGGTGGTTTTGATCCATGCTCATTTTCTGTAGAGTATTTTACAGTTGTGATGTAATCAGATTAGTTATCCCTTCATCTCTGTCATGTTATCTCAGCAGAAAAGAGCAGCCTCAGTCTTGAATGAGTCGGAGTGCCAGCAGATGCAAACAGTGCCAGACTGGATCTCGCATTAATGACTCTTGCAGGCAGAAAAACGGTGAGAAAGTTGTGGCACCGAGCAGCTATTGAAGGACATTACGGCTCCTGCTTGCAGACAAATGGCAGTGATTTTCTGAAGGAAAAAGCAGTAAATATTACTGCAGTGAAGATGCAGAGTAGTTGGATCTTCACTGTTAATCTTTCTGCATCCAAAGGCCAAATGTTTATGGAATCTGTTAGTTTGACTGATTTTTAAAAGATTTCTTAGAAGGTAAAATAAAAAACGCATTTGTCCATTTATCTGTTGTACTTACATGCAGTAATTTCTTATATTATCATATTCCCACGATGAGTAGTAGGAGTTTTCTTTTCTTGGTGAGATATCAGCCTTTTTTTTCTATTTATCATCAGCAGTTTACCTGATTTAAAAAGATTATTTAAAGATGTGTTTGTCTAAAAATGTAAATACGCAAGAAAAATAGAAGGTATATGTCATTTGTTATTATTATGCTTATTTTTATTATTTATTTTAATTCGAGAGAGTTACAGAGAGTAGAGAAAGACCGGATAAACTGGACTTTAACAAAATATTGTCATTTTTTTATGAGGCCTTTATGTTCACAGTCACAAAAATATGAAACTTTTTAGACCCACTCAGATGACAATTATGTTTTTAACTTTAATTATGTTTTTAATTATGTTATTTTGGCATTTTTCTGATGATGGAGGACATATATAAATAAAATTAGTATTTCTTTATTTAAATCCTAGTGAATCAGGAGCAGACGAAAAAAATTCAGTCGAAAAAAAATTGATTTGTAATGTAGAAAATACGCTAAGATCCCTGTTCTGCTTTGCTCAGCAACAAAAAAAGAGAATATGGTGAGAATGCTCTTCGCCAACAGTCCCGCCCACAACTCAGAGGCGAATTTCTAATGAACTGCTGTCAATCTGCAGAAACTGTGTTCTAGAAAACGACACAGGTTTTTTGATTTTTGCTAAAAAGGGCAAAATCATAATTAAAAGATGAAGGGGAATGCTTTGAAAATAGATGATCCGAGTGGGTTTTTAAGGAACAAGTGAAGCATGGATGAAGGGAAAGCAGATCATTTGAACAAAACGTAAAGTTATGTGATGTTTATTTCTCAGCGCCTTACAGGAAACAGTGCTGCTGGATGACTGACTTGTGCTGGATTTAGTTTTCTGCATAAAAGTAAATGTTGGACTGAAGTCCAGCCGCTGGGTGCATGCAAACGCTCAGCTGTATAAAAAAAAAAAAAAGTAGGATTTCACATCAGCACCTTGGAAAAGACCTTTCACAACCTGGGAGGGTGTTGCTCTTATAAGGATTTCAGCTTTGTCCATATTGACAAGACCACATTTGAAGTAGAAAGGAGAGCTATTTCTGTTTATTAAATTAAAAAAGGAGAAGCCAGAAAGATGGATGACATTAACTAGGAAGACGTATGTCATTACAGTTCAGTGAGTATTCTGCTTATTCATCTCTAAATGAACGATCTCAGTCTCCTGAATAGGCCTTATTATCTAAATGCAGATCTGTCCATCTGGCTCTTCCTTAGAGACCCAGTTCATGGCCTGTTCATGGGGTCAGAAAACAGCTTGGATCTGCAGCTCCGCCCCTTATATTTAGCTATATCAGGCTCTGTTTTCTGTTCCCCTAAAAGAGTGAACAGATGCTGCAGAGTCAAATTAAGCAGACCCATAATGACCTGTGCTCTGATTTAAGGGATATGTGAGGTTCAGAAAGCCCTGCTGCTCTGCTGCTACTGAGAACCACAGTCTGCAGGGAGGAGGTTCTGACACAGCATACAGACATGTTTACAAGTTCAGACGTTTTGAATATTCAACCAAATGTTGTTCAGTTTTTTAAAGAGGTTGGTCTCGGATTTCATTTTTAAAAAGTCCATCTATCTTAACCTGGTGGCAGCAGTGTAAACAAAGGGGGGGAACCCCAAAATGCTCCCCAGCCAGCTGAGAAAAAATTCCTCCGGCATCTGGTGGTTTTCCTGGGCCTCCTCCTGGTGGGACATACCTGAATTACCTCCCAGGGAGGCTTCTAAAAAATACGCCTAAGTCACATTAAATAGCTTTTCTCAACATGGAGGAGCAACTCTGACCTACCTACTCCCCACCTACTCTGAGAGTGCAAACCACCTTTGTCAGGTCCAAGAACCACGACCTTCAACTTGGAGTTGCCAATTCCCAATACAGTCATTTCACATTTGACAGTTTGAAGGTCCTGGTGTGATGAAGGCAACAAAACATCATCATCTGCAAAATAAATCTTTCAGTTTGCAAACGAGACCCCCTCCAGCCCCTGACTGCACCTAGAAACTGTTGAATGAACCGGTGCTAAAAGTCCAACATGCTACAGGTCTGACTAACTGCCGGCAATAAGAACCAACTGCTTTTGTCCGCCATCATTGGTATTGTTTTTGTAAAAGTCTGGTCAATGACGGGATCACAAAAACAGACTGAACACTTGGCCTACACAAGAAATTCAAAATTTATTCACATTGCGATGACACCTTGGGCGATGCACGTGTTGCAAAAGAAGACGTAAACCGCAATAAATGGTTACCTTAAATGTTTAAACTCATGCATAGACAGATAATGTTTTTTAAAAAGCCCACCGACACACTACCTACATTGTTCTTAATTGTTGTCCATAGTAGTTTTTGTAAGTACTATTAGAAAGTTAGAAAGTTGTTCTTTGACGTGTGTGATTTCTTTATTGTGATTGACCAAATGACATTATAAAGAGTTGTAAACTTGTGGTCTTCTATTTAGAAATGCACAGTAATTTGGGTATTTAAGTTTATTTCTGTTCTTTGTGCAGAAATGAAAATGATCTCATTAAAAAAGCATTACTTTGTTTATTTGTATGCAATGGTTTTATAAGAGTTCATAGAATGCAGGTGAAATCATTGGCCCTCACACGTTTTCACTTCACTTCAAATTTAGACACCGCTGATAAAGTGTGTTTGCCTTTTTGTGTCCAAATTAAAATTCAAGTGCCGTCCAAATTTCCCAGAAGTCTCTGGGACAAGCAGTGAGCATCAGTGCTCTCCAAGTTGGCGATTGTAGATCGCAATGCATTGTGTTTGAATATTTTTTCATGGCGGAAAAATGTATTTTCATTTATTTGTAAAACTATTCAATTTTTCATCTTCAGACCACAGTGGAATAATAAATAGTCTCTGTAAAATGGTCATATTTGATAGATTTTGACTTTGAGAAATGTGTGGCGTCATTTTCACTGTTGACATAAAAAAGGGGGAATTCAGACATAGACTTAGAGGCACATTTTTTAAATAATTTTTTTTTTTTAAAGAATATCTGCCATTTTTTGTTCAAACCTATAAAAGTAAGCTAGTTTTTAAAAACTATCACTTAAAAAAGAACACTTGGTAGTGTCGGAATGAAAATGCTCAAATGTTTGGTCTGTTTTTTTGTGTTTTGAGCAGAAAGAACATCAAGCATGAAAGCCGAGGAGGGAGGGAAGGGGAGTGGCTGAGAGAGTCGGAGAGGATAGAGCGAGAGGAAGAGGCAGCTTCTCAGCAGCAGCAGCAGCAGCAGCAGCAGGTTTGTGAAAGCAGCAGCCGGAGGAGGAAGAAGTAAAGGAGGACGGGGAACTGGAGCATGTGGCTGCAGTGAGGGGGACGCCGACAGGAGAAAGGTAAGAACGCTGCTGCTCGCTCCTGTCCACGTTCCTTTGTTTTCAGTGAGAGCGTAAAGCATCAGCTGGGAGGGCTTTCCCTTTCTTCCTCTGTATGCCAGCTGACAGCTCTCTGAGTGTGTGTGTGTGTGGTGGTGATGGGGGGGTAGCACTGCAGAGTGATGCAGAGAGATGGAGAAAAGCAAGAGGGAGGGAAGCGTGGAGGGGAGGGATTATGATCCACAGACACGAGGAAGCAGGGATGGAAAGAGGAGTTGAAACAGGAAAAGAGCCCATATCTGCCTCTGCTGCTTCTCTGTGCAGATATGAGTGGGTGGACAAAGAGGGGGTTAAGGTGGGGTCTACAGAGCAAGTCCCAGTGAAGGAGTGTTCCAGCTATCAGCATCAGTGCTTCCCCTCCATGTTGGAGATGATATAAGTTTGTGTGGCCACACCCTCTGTGAGATCAGATTAGATGATGGGAGGCTTTTTGTGGCTGCAGTGGAGCGTGGAAACACACGCGTGTGTGTTTGTGTGCGAAAGCCATGTTGGACGCTGGCCAAACACGCTTAGCGCTGCTTCCCATTACTGTCAGGACAGTGGATTAGCTGTTCGGGAGCATGTTGATTTTCCAGGCAGCGAGGAGACGAGCCAAGATGCTCGATCCTAAGCTGACAAAGATGTACTCAGGTGTTTGTGTGACACACTCTCCACTTTGTGTGTCCACGTGTGCTCTTCACACACACTGTTTGACTGAAACCAGAGTAAACCCCCTCTTCTCATAAAGGCATATTGCTCTCTATCTGCTGCCTCACACCAGCTCAGCAAAGTGACATTTTAGAAGACACGTGAACGATGACTAAATTCACACACTGCACAGCACACCACAAACCCCAGGAGGCACATTTGTGCTGTAATGTCTTTAGACAAATGGCATCTTCTAGCAGAAAACAACAAACAGTGCAGTGCTCTGTCAGCTGACATCCCAGCATCCTTCATGATGGATTTTGCTGTTCTGGACTGATGGAAACATTAAATATAATCAGATTCTGTGGAAAAGGGATATAGATCGAGATAGAATATGAATTTGCATGACGGCAGATTTATGTTTGTTATAAATATATTTTTTTCTAAACTGCCCCCCCAAATAAATAAATGAATATATAAATAATAATAAAATAAGGACAAAAGTAAAAGTAAAAGACAAAAGTCCAAAGATTTGATATGTAACCAAATGATACAAATGTACACATGTCAATTTTTTGTTTGCATCACATTTACATAAAAAGTCAAGACAGTAGAAACACAAACGGAAGAGAAACTAGCTAAGTTTACCAGAAGCTGATTATTTACTTCCTGATGACTTTTATAACTTTTTACCAACATAAAATTGTCAATTTTTGTGATTTTGAACCGATACTGCTGTTAATCTAAAAACACTGAGTATCTATAAAGATGAAAGGCTTAAAGAATTCCACCTCGACAAAGAATGTTGGGAAAAGCCAAAGCAGACCCACCATGATTTCTAAGCTAAACATGTTGTCAAACTCGAACATAGGTACAATAACCAATGTCTAAAGGTTAAAATCTGATCTACTTGTATTTGTTAGAATTCTTGTGCGAAATATTTTCTTTTTAATTTCCATTGAGAAATTAAAAAAAAAACTTTTTTGGGCAAACCTTCAACTGTAAAAAAACATTTTTTTAATGAACAAAAAGTTTCTGCATTTGCATTTTTCTTTTTGTGCAATAGTGAATGCACTGATGCCTTGTGAAAGACATTTCTCTCTCAGCTGGAGATGGACAGTGAAGGCGAATCCTTCTATCATGCAGGTGTATCAAAATTTACTAGTGTGTGTGAGCTGTGCTCCTTTTATTGTTACATGATTTCTTGGATTTAATAAAGCACTGAGGAAGTGCCATTATGGCTGAATCATGGCAGAGAATATTTAGGTTGAATTTGATTCAGTTTATTGTTTATTTATTGGTGCAGCTGTTCAGGTTAGGTCTGTTTTTTATGCTTTAAAACTAAACTTTCTTTCAGACTGGTTTTGTCACAAAGCTGCTCGTAAATCAGGAAGTACTTTAATTCACCAGGAGTCTGCTGAAAAAAACATCCATGTTTGTGTGGTCTATTAACTGTCAGTAGAGACCAAGCCTGCATGCAGGTGGGGTGTCATGCAAAACTCCTCGTCGAAAAGAGTGACAGGACAGGAATTGATCGACAATATGTTTTAGCATTTTGATCTTATGGAAAAAAATATTTTGTCTCTATTTTGTTAGAGAATTTTAAAACATAACTAGAATTGCAATTCCTATAAGAAATTGCGTCTGTTTGCTGAAAGCAAATATCGTTATGAAACATGTCAAAGCCGGAAGTGTTAAAGACCTTCCGTGCAACCAGTATGTAAAGTTTCATGGAGTTTGGTCAAAGACTTTTGATGATATGAGTGGAAACACATTGGAATATGTTGTAGCGCCACCTATGGGAACATCATTATGAGTGCTCTTGCACTTTCTTATCTTCAACTGAGGAAGCACTCCGTACAATTTGGTAAGGTTATATAAATTTGTTAAGAATCTGCAGGGGTGTAAACTTGACAACTACTCTTGTCTACGTTTTCAATACGTGTTGTGCAAAAACCGTATGGAATTCAGCTCAATGGGTGTTACCATTTGACTCGCTGTAGTCCAAATAAGAAAGATTCAGAGTTATGCAAAGATCGTACAAACTATGTGGCATAAGGACTCAAAAAAGTGTTTTGCGAAAAATCGTAAATTGCGAAAAAATTTTATGAGGTGTAGATGGCCGATACATAGTCACTATTATCCTAGAATCCAGTGAATCATTGGGGAACAACATCATTTTCTGGTGGCTTATGCTTTGGGAGATTAAGGCCCAAACACTTTTTTTCTCCAACTTACCACCAGGTGGCGCAAGAGAGCCAGAAGTCTTATAGCATGGATACATTTCTCTAAAGTATCTGCTTACAAAGTTTCATGGCATTGAGCTTTGTACCTCTCAAGATTTGGGTCTTCAAAAGTGGGTTCCATTCATTTCCTATGGCAAAACATTTGTCTTTAAAAATAAATATAAAATCAACCGAAACACAGAATGGTACGAAATTGTAAACCAATGATCTCACTAAGGATCTTTACAAACTACAAGTGGTTGCATGTTGATATCTGCTTTGGTTTGGGAGATTAAAGGGCTTATCCCGTATGTGAAATTCCCCTCTAAGTCACCACTAGGTGGCGTAAGAGGGCTTGTTTTTTTATATGTGTTACAGGACCCTAAAGACATCCCAAGTACAAAATCTGAGCATGTTACCTAATGCAGCTTCGGAGATATTGCACTAAACGCTGTGTTAGCTTCAGCAGCGCCACCTATTGGACAATCGCTACAAAAATTTATGCAACAACTAAGCACACTGTAAGGATGCTACACAACAATTTTGGTGAGGATTTGGTTTACTATAAAGGACTTGAAGCATTGTAAAGTTCACGACCACACCCTACTAATTTGCATCGCTTATTGTACAAAAACGGTACATCACTGCACAAAATGAGTGGCACCATTAGATTCGGGGTACTCCAAATAGGGTAAGTACCGAGTTTTGTCAACCTTGACAAAAGTATGTTGAATAGGGAGCCAAAAACGTGTTTTTTTAAAAATCGTAAATAGCAAAAAATCTAGTTAGGCGGAAGTGGGCGGTCCCAATTACAAAAAGTTACTCTAGCATCCAAGGAATCTCTGGGGAAAAAAAAAAAAATTTTTCGTCAAACGGTATGCGAGGCCTAGGCCAAAACGCGTTTTGTACCACCACTGACCACCTGGTGGCGCAATAGAGCTACAATTATAACATTATGTACAGCAACCCATGTACTTATATCTCAGAAAATCTTATACTATTATGTTCAGTACTTTTTGAGATATAAGCCTTCAAAAATTTTTCAATTCATTTCCTATGGGACAAAAATGTCATAAAAATATTCATAATAAATAAACCATAATACAAATGTGTACCAAAAGTAATAGCAATGTTCTCCCAATTGAGCTTTACAAACTACAATTGAAATCATTGTATTATTGTAAAAATTGTAGGACTAGTAGCAAACCAAAAAAACTGACGGAAAAAAAGATAATAATAAGAAGAATAGGAATAAAAACTAGAATTGCAATTCCTATAAGAAATTGCGTCTGTTTGCTGAAAGCAAATATCATTATGAAACATGTCAAAATTGGAAGTGTTAAAGACCTTCTGTCCAACCAGTATGTAAAGTTTCATGGAGTTTGGTCAAAGACTTTTGATGATATGAGTGAAAACACATTGGAATATGTTGTAGCGCCACCTATGGGAGCATCATTATGAATGCTCTTGCACTTTCTTATCTTCAACTGAGGAAGCACTCCATACAATTTGGTGAGGTTATATAAATTTGTTAAGAATCTGCAGGGGTGCAAAGTTGACAACTAGTCTTGTCTATGTTTTCAATACGTGTTGTGCAAAAACCAAATGGAATTCAGCTCAATGTGTGTTACCATTGGACTCGCTGAAGTCTAAATAAGAAAGATTCAGAGTTATGCAAAGATTGTACAAACTATGTGGCATAAAGACTCAAAAAAGTGTTTTGCGAAAAATCGTAAATTGCGAAAAAATCTTATGAGGTACAGATGGCTGATACATAGTCACTTTGATCCTAGAATCCAGTGAATCATTGGGGAACAACATCATTTTCCTGTGGCTTATGCTTTGGGAGATTAAGGCCCAAACACTTTTTTTCTCCAACTTACCACCAGGTGGCGCAATAGTGCCAGATGTCTTACAGCATGGATACATTTCTCTGAAGTATCTGCTCACAAAGTTTCATAGCATTGAGCATTGTACTTTTCAAGATTTGGGTCTTTATTAGTGGGTTCCATTCATTTCCTATGGGAAAGAATTTTTTAAAAAAAAATTATATAAAATCAATCATAACACTGAATACTACGAAATTGTAAACCAATGATCTCACCAAGGACCTTTACAAACTACAAGTGATTGCATGTTGATATCTGCATTGGTTTAGGAGATTAAAGGTCTTAACCTGAATGTGAAATTACCCTCTAAGTCACCACTAGGTGGCGTAGGAAGGCTCAGCTTTTTATATGTCTCACAGGACCCTATTTCCATTAAAACTACAAAATCTCACCACGTTATCTAATCCAGCTTTGCAGATATTGCACTAAACGCTGTGTTAGCTTCTGCAGCGCCACCTATTAGACAATCGCTACAAAACTTTATGCAACAACTAAGGACACTCGAACAATGCTACACAACAATTTTGGTGAGGATTTGGTTTACTATAAAGGACTTGAAGCATTGTAAAGTTCACGACCACACCCTACTAATTTGCATCACGTTTTGTACAAAAACGGTACATCACTGCACAAAATGAATAGCACCATTGGATTCGGGGTACTCCAAATAGGGTAAGTACCGAGTTTTGTCAACCTTGACAAAAGTATGTTGAATAGGGAGCCAAAAACGTGTTTTATAAAAAATCGTAAATAGCGAAAAATCTAGTTAGGCGGAAGTGGGCGGTCCTAGAGGCAAAAAGTTTCTCTAGCATCCAAGGAATCCTTTAAAAAAAAAAGCTTTAATTTTCGTCAAACGGTATGCGAGGCCTAGGCCAAAACGCGTTTTGTACCACCACTGACCACCTGGTGGCGCAATAGAGCTACAATTATAACATTATATACAGCAACCCATGAACTTATATCTCAGAAAATCTTATACTATTATGTTCAGTATTCTTTGAGATATAAGCCTTCAAAAATTTTTCAATTCATTTCCTATGGGACAAAAAAGTCATAAAAATATTCATAATAAATAAACCATAGTACAGATGTTTACCAAAAGTAATAGCAATGTTCTCCCAATTGAGCTTTACAAACTACAATTGAAATCATTGTAATATTGTACAAATTGTAGGAACAGTAGTGATCCAAAAAAAGTGACGGAATAAAAATAATAATAACTAGAATTGCAATTCCTATAAGAAATTGCGTCTGTTTGCTGAAAGCAAATATCGTTATGAAACATGTCAAAGCTGGATGTGTTAAAGACCTTTTGTAAGACCAGTATGTAAAGTTTCATGGAGTTTGGTCAAAGACTTTTGATGATATGAGTGGAAACACATTGGAATACGTTGTAGCGCCACCTATGGGAGCATCATTATGAGTGCTCTTGCACTTTCTTATCTTCAACTGAGGAAGCACTCCATACAATTTGGTAAGGTTATATAAATTTGTTAAGAATCTGCAGGGGTGCAAAGTTGACAACTAGTCTTGTCTATGTTTTAAATACGTGTTGTGCAAAAACCATATGGAATTCAGTTCAATGGGTGTTACCATTGGACTCGCTGTAGTCCAAATAAGAAAGATTCAGAGTTATGCAAAGATCGTACAAACTATGTGGCATAAGGACTTAAAAAAGTGTTTTGCGAAAAATCGTAAATTGCGAAAAAATCTTATGAGGTACAGATGGCTGATACATTGTCACTATTATCTTAGAATCCAGTGAATCATTGGGGAACAACATCATTTTCCTGTGGCTTATGCTTTGGGAGATTAAGGCCCAAACACTTTTTTTCTCCAACTTACCACCAGGTGGCGCAATAGAGCCAGACGTCTTACAGCATGGATACATTTCTCTGAAGTATCTGCTCACAAAGTTTCATAGCATTGGGCATTGTACTTTTCAAGATTTGCGTCCTCAAAAGGGGGTTCCATTCATTTCCTAACACAAAACATTGTTTTTTTAAAATTTATATAAAATCAATCATAACTCTGAATACTACGAACTTGTAAACCAATGATCTCCCCAAGGACCTTTACAAACTACAAGTGGTTGCAAGTTGATATCTGTATTGGTTTAGGAGATTAAAGGTCTTAACCTGAATGTGAAATTCCCCTCTAAGTCACCACTAGGTGGCATAAGAAGGCTCAGCTTTTTATATGTCTCACAGGACCTTAATTACATCTAAAGTACAAAATCTCAGCATGTTACCTAATGCAGCTTTGGAGATATTGCACTAAACGCTGTGTTAGCTTCTGCAGCGCCACCTATTGGACAATCGCTAAAAAACAATGAGCAATCACTAGGCACACTGTAAGGATGCTACACAACAATTTTGGTGAAGATTGGATTTACTATAAAGGACTTGAAGCCTTGTAAAGTTCACGACCACACCCTACTAATTTGCATCGCTTATTGTACAAAAACGGTACATCACTGCATAAAATGAGTAGCACCATTGGATTCGGGGTACTCCAAATAGGGTAATTACAGAGTTTTGTCAACTTTGACAAATGTATGTTGAATAGGGAGCCAAAAATGTGTTTTACGAAAAATCGTAAATAGCAAAAAATCTAGTTAGGCGGAAGTGGGCGGTCCTAGAGGCAAAAAGTTTCTCTAGCATCCAAGGAATCCCTGGGAAAAAAAAATTAAATTTTTCGTCAAACGGTATGCGAGGCCTAGGCCAAAACGCGTTTTGTACCACCACTGACCACCTGGTGGCGCAATAGAGCTACAATTATAACATTATGTACAGCAACCCATGAACTTATATCTCAGAAAATCTTATACTATTATGTTCAGTATTCTTTGAGATATAAGCCTTCAAATTTTTTTCAATTCATTTCCTATGGGACAAAAAATTCATAAAAATATTCATAATAAATAAACAATAGTACAGATGTGTACCAAAAGTAATAGCAATGTTCTCCCAATTGAGCTTTACAAACTACAATTGAAATCATTGTAATATTGTACAAATTGTAGGAACAGTAGTGATCCAAAAAAAGTGACGGAATAAAAATAATAATAATAAGAAGAAAAAAAATAAAATATAATAAAGTTTTACAACAACATACTCTGTTTGCTTTCAGCAAACAGACAATAAGAAGAAAAAAAATAAAATATAATAAAGTTTTACAACAACATACTCTGTTTGCTTTCAGCAAACAGACAATAAAATATAATAAAGTTTTACAACAACATACTCTGTTTGCTTTCAGCAAACAGACAACAAACGTGCGATTTATAATTTCTTCCCTTTATAAAACCAACCGAAAAGGTTTAGGCCTTCAGCTTTTAGGGCTTTAGGCTGAAACTGGTCATCAGTTCAAGCTTCTATTTCTGAAATATGGCTGTTGTCACTAATGCATCTGTAGTTTTGCAAAATGTTTTGTGAAGGATGATGACGTATGATTAAGGCTGTTATGTGATCAGCTGATTCTGTTAGCATGATCTACAGCTTAGCTCTAAACGTAATCTGATCCAAAAATGTCATTTTTAACAAGGACAAATGCAAAATCGTCATGTTGAAATCTATTTCTGGATCAGTGACGTCTTGGGGTTCTGATGTTTGAAGCCATGTTGATGTCAGATTGAAGTAAATCTGCTGTTTTATAAATGTCTTTTTGCTCATTTAAATCATGGATGGACTGATGGTATTTTGATGAGCGGCAAAGCCAGGAGAGACTGTAATTATTAGGTTTCATTAAAAAAAATCAAACATTTCTGTAAATGCATAATTAAGCTAAACAAATAATTTAAATGAAAGCAGCTGTTTTGTGTGTGTGTTTGTCAGGGTGGATTGAGTTAGCCAGTTACACAAAAACAAGGTATATATTTTGTAGTTTTTTTAATAAAAAGTAATGCAAAAAAATGAGTTAACATTTCTGTGGTGATAAATTAAATGAATATCACCACCAAAAAAAGACCAACATGAAAAAAACGTACTGAGATTTCTTTAAATCATGATGTGAAAACATGCAAAGAAAAGGCAGAGTTATTCAAATGTTAAATCTGCACCAAACACTTTCCTTTAGTAGCTTCAAAGTTACGTCTGTGTTCCTGCTGGAAAAAAAAGTCCATCAAAAAGACTTCCAAAGTCTCTCATAGAGTAAAATGATACAAAAAGAGTAACATCTATTTAGAAATGGATGCAGTAACTCAAACTTCAACAGGTAAGAAGTTTAGAGGGGAAAAAGGTGCACAGATTAGTCACAAACGTGATAAGAATTTTCCGCTCAAACTCGGCAGGACAACAGTCAGCGCTCTGTAGAGAAACAGTCAGCTTTTTCCACAGTAGAAGAAAGCATTTTCATCTCCCCTTCTGGACCAGAACACTTCTGATGTTAACATCTGTAAAAGCTTTTTGTTGAATAAAAAGAGCTTTTAGTTAATTTGGAACTTAACCGAGCTTAGACCAGAGAAGTCAGCGTTAACGAAAGTACGAGAAAACTCCGGCACTTATGTTATGTTATTAGTGCACCTATAAACTCAGTAAATAATGAATAAAATCTATACAGCCGTGAACCTGTGATGTTTCTGTTCATCTGGGCTGAATTTATTTTTATCCTGGCTGGATGCAGATGATGTGATGTCACAGGCATTGTGATGATTGACCTGAAAACATTTTTCCTCTTCTGTAAACCTTTTCCTGGTGTTTTTGACTGAACCTGTTAAAAAAAGCAGAAAAAGGAAAAGATGAAGTATCTGCAGTGTTCTGAGTGTTTCATATGCAGGCAGAGATGCTCGTTCCTCTAAATGTGCTGATCTTGCTGATTTCTGTCTTAATGGTACAACAGAGCTCTCTTTGTGCTGCTATAACATCCTCCGTGTTCAATATTTAGAAGCCCATCTTCCTGATGGTTTATCCTGATGGTTTAGCAAAAACAAATGAGGGTAGACTTCAAAATGCTCAGAAAAGTAGGAGAAAACTGAATCTTCAGAATGTTTTCTCTCATCATCATCATCATCATCATCAACTGTTTTGTGTTACTTTTGGTGTTTTTGTTTTGCAAAAGTTTGCTTTTGCTTCACAGTTGAGGGTTGAGCTAAATTTCTTTGTCCTCATTTAGGAGCCTTGTCAACGCTGCTGATGTTTTAAGGTTAGGAACCCTATAAATACACACACCTTCAGCTGCATTCTGCTTTCAGCCTCTGCAGAGAAGAAGCGTTCTGCCAGGAGCACAGCTGTCATGGGTTAACAAAGTGAGGAATGTAGAGCAGTCATGTCATTTCTTACTGATTGAATACAGGATTATTTGGGAGCTGTTCTAAATGTTAAACAGAGTGAACATCTTTGTTTCATAATGAGGAATCTAAAAATTACCACAATGATTTATTCTTGTTTTTTTGGGTTCTTGCTGGTCTAACAAAGACTTCAATGTAGAAATCCATTTACAAAACTTTAAGGACTCAAAAAGGCTCAAATTGACTGCTATAAGTCGTCAATCATGTTTAAAGCTTAACTGTTTGTGAAAAGTCTAAGCCACATATGAAGTCACGTCAGCATATGGCATTTTACTCAGTTGAAATTGTAAAGAAGGAACCAATGAAGTGCGGCTTAAAATAAGACCAGCTGTGCTGGTTAATGAGCAGCAGGTGGAAGTTCAAGCACATGATGGAAGGTCATTCATCACTTTTTTAACACCACTGGGGGTATTTTGGACTCATTAATACTTTGAGTCCACTAGGAGTGTAATGATGGATTTGAAATCAATTAAAATCAAGCTTTCTTTATAAAAAGTGCTTTTCATGCATTGCGGCTCCAAGCGCTATACAATTATTTAAATATATACGCTATACATATCCCCCCCCTTCACATACAGGCACACACACAAAAATAAATAGAAGTATAAAAGAGGTGTATCATGAATATCTTATACCAGGAGCCAGCTCAGCCACAGAACATTCACACAGCGCACACCCACACCAGACAGCAACAGGGTCCACTCCACACCAGTGTGGCTGCGATGCTGGACCCCAACTGCCCCAGCAATGGCGAGCACCGCGACAATAAACACCGACCAAGCCAGCAAGCCGTGGTTCCTATATGGAATCACTGGGGCTAAAATCTTCAAAAGAAAATGTTTAAAAAATTCATAAAAAACATTTTAATATATAAAAGCATAAGTAAATTCTAATAAATTCATAAAAATAAATACATATTTTTTTTATAATGAACAACCAGATAAGATTAACTAAAGGCTATATAAAAATGGTGGGTCTTGAGCCTCTTCTTAAAAAATCTTTACCGTCTCTGCGGCCCTGAGGCTATCCGGCGGAACAAAGTCTTCCCATAGGTTTAGTCCACAACCAAAAGGCCAGCGCCAGATGACCTTAGTCCAGTAGGACTTCTACTTTTAAAGAAGATCATGAGATAAGGAGGCCCGAGCCCATTCAAACATTTAAAAACCACTAAAAGAATCTTAAAATCAATCCTGAAACGCACAGGAAGCCAATGCAGTGCTTTCAAAAGGGTGTGATGTGTTCCCGACACCTGATCTCTGGTTAACAACGATTGATTCATATCATGATTGTTAACACGATTCATATTTAATTTTCATTTTTGAACAATCTGACTTAAATTGGACTTAAAGTGGATCCAGGACATCTTTGACCAAAAATCTATCCAGTGTGACTCCGAGATAAATACCTGGTACTGAACAGTGCAGGAGAAAATTCCCAGATTCCTTGTATTTCTTGCAAGGTGATCAAGTGTAAATTAAATATGTGTACAAGAATTAATGGTAAATCTATTCACATTTTAGTTCCATACAGTTCAGCCCACTGTTGTTTTTCCACATCAACAAAACACAAACAGAACCTTGTTAAAACATTCTATCCCACTGTATGCTCACATCTTTGCTAAATTCAGTGTTTCCACACATTGGACTGTAATGATGGCTTGGTCATTTTTGGATGCATCATATGTGTGTTGTCCACTATGATGGTACTTGGTCGTTTTTACGTTTTGATCATATACTGGTATATCTGGCGTGCCTCAATCCAAATGGTTTTTTCCAATATTGAGGTGTTTGATTAATGTCATTTTGAAACATTTTTATGATGGGAAAGGTTTGTTTGATTAACAACTTGCCTCAAACAGATCAATCTAGTTGGATTGTGGGAATCTAAATTGATTCATCGATTAAGTTGATCGATCGTTACATCCTTATCTGGTCATTTTCAAGATCTTTGCACATTTATTCACAAGTTCATAGCTTTATTGTTAGGGTTATTTTTCAGTATTTCTACAGGTAAAATATCTAGTTCATAAAATTAGAAGATGGAATATCTGAGATAACGTTTATAAAGTCTTTCCTGAACTGTGTGGGGCGTGTTTAAGAAGTGTGTGATTGGTGATTGTATTTGTTTGCTGCTCAGTTATCTAAACAAACCAGTTCCTTAGAGGATTTATTATTAATATTTTGTTTGTGGGATTGAGAGATATACAGTTAAAAACAGATATTAATCAAAATGATTCGTTACTGCAGCTTTGGACAAGAACTCCATGATCCTGAGTTTTCTTCAGTTGCATTAAAACCCAAAGACTTGCTAAACCTTTTTCCAGTCTGACTGTAAAATACATATTAAATTCTGTTTTTAGTAGTCTTAAAAGGCTCTTCAAAAGTTTTCATTTTTCTTATTGTCAGTTAATGATCTCAGTTTCTTCTAGATCACCTGACTGTGTATTCACTTTTTAAGTGTAACCCCCTAACATATGTAAGAAATCAGATTTGTTTTTTTCTTTATAAAGATTTCAGTTTTATTTCTAGCTTTCATTTTTTCCTCCATTTTTTTAATTTACTTGTTGGAGCATGCTGTCTTTGCTGCTTCCCCATCCTCCACCTTTTCTCTTAAAAAAACATCTTGTAGTAATTTTCTGAAAGCCATTAAAACATTAAATGTACTTTTTAGAGACTTTTTTGCCTCATTTAGGATAAGAAGAACATATGTGCGGAGAGGAAAAGTGCTGCTGAAACAGACTAAGGAAGTTACTGCTGTTTGGACTCAAACTGAATTGAGTTTATATCTCAGTTTACAACTCCAACAACTAAGTAGAAAAGTAATTGTACTGAGCTTAACTCTTAAAAAATGAGAGGAATAAAGGCCTTCAGATACTCCTCACGGTTTTCCAAGGTCTAAATAATGAAGTGAGATGGACTGTTGATAAGCTGTCATACATGAAGGTTATTATTCGATAAAATCATGAATAATGAGTCAGAATGCATTTCTTATTTTCTCAGGGGTAAAGTTTCAGTGCTAACTAATACAAGACAATGACTTATTTTACTCTCTCTATAAGCTGGTTTAAAGCCCAACTCCAATCATATATTTCAAAGCTTTTCCAATGGTCTTTTAATTATATTTATGCTATTTTTAAGCAAAATATATAAAAAACTTTGCTTCTGAGTTGTGGGAGGGACCATTAGCGTGGAGTAAGCTTTATTTGTGCTCATTTTCTATCATGCCTGTATGTTCTCTAGCTTACAGACCCTCACAACCCCAAGCTAACATTACTTGTTCAACAACAATATTGGACCTATCCGGCCGTGCACACTCTTAGTTTTTGTTTGTTTGTATTTTTTTGTCTACATTTTTGTAGACATAAAATAGATGAAGATGTAATTCTTAAAAGCAAAACAGTAAATATTAAAATCCAATAAACTTTTTTAACAAGAAGAGTTATTTGAGTTTAAAACTTTTGTAAGTTTTTGCTGCACTGAAGTTCTTTTTATTGACTGAGGACATATGTGGAATAGTGAGGATTGACAGAGTTATTGATGTGTAGAGGCTGCGTTAATGCTGCTGACTCGCTCTGCTTTGTCTGACCGGATCTTTGAGTCGATATGAAAACCGACTGTGTTTGTTTGCTAAAAAAGGGAACGCTCTGTCAAGAGTGTTGATTTAAAGCCTTCATGGTGTTGCAGGTTCTCCGTTTTCCAAACGTTTTGCTCATCAAAGCGTCGTGATTTCATTTGCTAATTACTGTTGATATATTTCGCTCTCTGGGTCATTTTTCACGCTGCTTAAAGGCATGATAGATCCACGGCAGAGAGGGAACATGCTGTACAGTAAACATGACGCATCCTTTCTGCAGCGTCCACCTCCTCTGTCCCATCAGCAGCATTTCCATCAGAAGCTGACACACCGGCTGCTTCATGCAGCTTTGCATCTGCTGCTCTCACACACCAACACAGAGCTCTGAGGGCTCTCTGAGAGGCTGTGATTAATAGTAGCAGCAGCGACTGTTTATCTGTAAGCACACCTCACATTCACACTCGCAGACCAGAAACTGCAGCAGGATTTATTGCATTTAGTCTCAAAGGACATGATGTATGGTGGTAATTATCTGACCAGAATCACAGCTATACGCTTTACGTTTCCTCTCATTCAGCTCGCCCAAGAAAAAAAATCTGTCTCCTCTCTGATAATGAAGGTTGTGCACATAGGTTAACGATGAGTCGTCTCCTCGCAGATTTCCCCTCTTCACCTCACTGACCCATGAAAGAAGCCATGCCGGTGCTCACAGCAGGAGCAGGTAAGGCAGCCGGCGCAGATGCTCCACCCACACGCCCAAACTGTCCATCTGTTCGGACAAAACAAGTGACCTTCTCTCCTGCAGGGCTCCATGAAACTCTGGCCCTGCTGACCTCTCAGCTGCGCCCTGATGCCAACCACAAAGAGGACATGGTCTTCTTGAAAGACGTCTTCAGTGAGAGGAGTCTGGGTTACCTGATGAAGGTGAGCGCCAGTATTACTGCTTCCCTTAGATTTTGTGTTAATGACGAAGAGTCAGACTGCGACGGGACCGCATCACACCCGCTCTGGCTTTCTTCCACTTTTTTTGTTTTAAATCTTAGAGTGGTCTTGCCCCGCCTTACCTCGCTGATCTTCCTTCTCCTTACGCTAGCTTTCCACGAGCAGCAAGCAAACACTTCTGTTGAAAAGTCCATGAATGCGTGTTTAGGGCTTCTGCGTTCAAAACTCTGGCATTTAAGTAACTACACAAGTTTTAAAGTCAGTTTCCAGGCTCGACGTACAAAAGGCGCTGCTAATGATTATATGTTTTAAAGTTAAACTAGTTGAACTTTGACCAACTAGAGACTTGAATTTGGTAGTGACGTACGATTAGTGTCCCTTTTATTCATAAGTGCAAACCGTTGGAAAATTGATATTAGAGGAGAGATAAAAGACCCACTCCAGTGAAAATTTTTTTTTTTGGTTTTTTTTTTTAAAATGTGCTTTTGTAGCATTTTTCTCATGATGGAAGACATATATAAAGAAAAATTAGATAAACTGTGTTTTTGATTATTTCTTTATTCAAATCACGGTTAATGAAGAAAAAAGCCTTTTGAAAATGGTCTTTTTTATGATGTCACTAATGCACTGGGCAAGCCACAATTCCCGGCTCCACTCCGATGCTTTCATTTGCTTTCACATAGTATTCTCACAATTCTAAGACTACTGTGAAGACTTTTGCAATTGCTCTAAAAATGATTGGTGTAGGTCTTAAATAATCAAAGTTTGTTCCCGGCATAAATTATATGGCGTCAAGTCTTTCATTTGTACGTAGAGTCCAGCAACAGACTTGAAAACTCACGTAGCGACGCTTGAATGAGAGTTCTGAATTTGTAATCCCAAAATGTGGGTTTACTTGCATTAACATAGACTTTTAATCGACACTGGCCACTTGAATCTGTGTATCTTCAGATGAATTGCAGGGCAGAAGGAGCCTTTTCTATCTGTGCTCTATAGCTTTGCCTCTAAACGTTAGACAAGCATCTGCTCTGTCCATTTGTAAAACTCTCTTAACTCGTTTTTCATTCAAGCTTTTGATTAAACATGAGATTTTACTCTGCTTCTGTTTTTAGGTGTTGTATTATGTGTTTTAGTTTTTAATTCACTTTTTAATCAAATTCCCACTCTGATAATCATTTGATCTATTTTAAAAGCGTTCCCAGGAGTCGTTTAATCAGGATTAATTATGATTCTTAGCCCAAATCATAAATGCTGTTCTCTAGGGCATAGTTTCCACAGAACAGCAGTAGTTTTTTACAAATTCACCTCTGAATTGTGGGTGGGACTCTTTACCTAGAGCAACCCCACCCCTTTTTTCCTCCCCATTACCGATGGCTTGGAGACCTGCCCAGTGTATTTATATGTCACAAATAAACTCTTTTTCTAACTGCATTGTTTTTGTCTGGAGTTTGAATTAAAACTTTAACTTTAAGCCTAGTTTTCTTTATATATTTCCTCCATCATCAGAAAAATGCCACAAGAGCATGTTAAAAAGATCAAAAACACAATATTCAACGGAGTGGGTCTTTAACTGTTTTTAACCATTTTTATGATGTACGTTCTTAATGTACAGTGCTTTGCTCAAGTTTTAGTTTGTGTTAAAGCACTTAAAGCTATTATCATTATAAAACATCGATTATAGTTTGATTGTCTGTTTTGTGATTATTCTAATTCCAATTGTATCCCCATTGTTTATTCCAAAAAAATTTGGCAGCCAACCTGCCGTTTGTAAGACCCGGGCGTCTGTTGGAGACACCGCTGTTTGTTTTCTGAATGGTCAATTTGTCAACATTTGTGCCACTTTTTTCTCAGCTAAAACATCTTTTTGCTCTTTACTTTGCTGCTTCTCTTCTTCTATTTTTGTGCTGCTTCTGACATTCTCTCCTGCTTGCTCCAGATTCACGAGAAGCTGCGACAGTATGAGAGGCAGAGCCCCACGCCTGTGCTCCACAGCGCCTCCTCTCTGGCTGAGGATGTAAGCTCATCACACACAGCAGTCGTTCACTGAATGGGCTCCAGCCGGAGAGCACCAAAAGGGGAAATTATTTCTCTAAGTTGCTGAGTCATCCTGAAGCTCTTCTAATCAAAGTCCACATCCTGCTGCTCTTTCATTAGTTCTCAGGAAATTGCTGAGCTCAGTAGATTGTCAGTGAACGTCAGTTACTGAAGCTGCAGTCTTCCTTATGTCTGCTTGCATGCATGCCTGTGCTGTGATCTGCAGGTGGCAGAGGAGCTGCAGAGCGGACCAATGAGCACCGATGAGAAGGAGCTTCTGCACCTTTTGACATCCCCACACCTGAAGGTAAACTCTGGCTACCCAGCTGCTGTTTTTCTTCTCATCAGCTGAGCATTGACACGTCTGTTTTCTGTCTTCAGGCTGTTCTCTCGGTGCACGACACCGTGGCACAGAAGAGCTTTGACCCTGTTCTACCGCCGCTGCCCGACGACTTTGAAGACGAGCTGGAAGAGGAGTCTGTGAAGATCGTCAGACTGGTGAAGAACAAGGAACCTTTGGTGGGCAGATATGAAAACACAAGAACCCACAGGAGAAGTGGATCAAAGAAGAAAGAGCCTAAAAGTTCAGTCAGTAACCTAACATCTCTGTGCTTCAGGGAGCCACCATAAGGCGGGATGAAGCGTCCGGGGCGGTCATTGTGGCTCGCATAATGAGAGGAGGTGCAGCTGACCGAAGCGGTGAGTTATTCTTCATCTTTTCCTCTCCGTACAGTTAACTAAACTACAAACCTGATCTCATATCTGGCTGCATTGTTTCTGGAGGGATTGGAAGTTCACATGCAGAGATTCTTCACATTTCCTACCAACTCAAAGTTAAAGGAGCCACAAGCTGCATTTTGAAAAGATTTTTTAAATTTCCAACTCATCAGTGGTGCTTTAGCATGACTCTTAGTCCAGAAGTGCTTCTGTCTTACTCTCCACTTGCATCTCAGTCACTCAGCACGCTTCCATTTGATCTAAAATGTGGTTAAGAGTATGCAGTAGTGTGAGCAAAGCTGTGCAGCAGGTCAGTAATCTGATCTACATTGATCCATGTCATCTCTCCTGCTTAGTGCTTCAGTTTGTCTCAGTGAAATCATATCTCTTTCTTCTGTAAATCTTCTTTAACCACTTTAAAACAGAAATGTTCCTTCTAGCGTGCTGCGTGGAGCGGCGCCCTCAGCTTTAAGGTTTAACTGCTGCCTTTAGGAGAACAGTAAAACTCTTTCAATAGCTCTGCAGTCCCACCTTAACATTTTAGCCAGAAAAGTTACCTTAAAATGACTTTTTAAATGATCTGTTTGCTGAGATTATTTAGTTTCATGATGACGTTCCCACTGGAACTGGATCCCCTGGGCTGTGTGTTATTGAGATTTCCTGCTCGGAGCTTCTGTGTTGGTGCAGCTTCCCCGTGGATCTCTGCAGGAGCAGGCAAAGGTCTGCACTCCCCTTTAATGAATAAGTCATGTTCTTTAAAAAGAACAAGTCCACAAATGGAAGATATCACTGAAGAGTTCAGTTGGGGGTCTCATCTTTTGGAAGCTGCCATCTTTCAGCTCTACTCAGGGATTTATTCCTTGTGTTCTTTTGTCCTGGAGGACTTTAACAAATGTCATTTTTCTGTCAAGCAAAGATTTTTTTGTTTGTTGTAAGCACACAAAGATATTCGTTTCTCCCAGAAGTTTGTTGGTTGAACAGGAAAGTTATGCAAGTTAAAGAAAAGGAACCCGGCATGCAGCTGAGCCGGACTTTTGCAGGAGTGTTTTCAAGTGTGGAGAAACTCTCCTGCAGAGTACATGACATTTTAGGATGAAACTGTAGGGAAGCTATGATGTATAGTAGGGATGTTCTGATCAGGTTTTTTTTTGGGCCCGATCCGATTCGGAGTCATTTGATTTAGAGTATCTGCCGTTACAGACTCCCAACACTCTTGAGTTGATTAGTTTTCATGACTAGCTCATATCAATATAACCATTTATTAGTTTGGGTTGTTTTTTTTATAGATTATGTGTTTTTTTTTTTTAGCCTGTTTAGACACGGCATTAACATGCGTAAAAATCAGATTTTAAGTTACCACAGTAGTTCATTCTGCTTAACTGGGGCTCTGTCAAAAAAAAAAAAAAAAAAGATCAGGTCTTAAGGGGTTAAATCAGTTTCTGCAGCATGGAGAGCGTCATTCTCATTTAAACAAAAACCCACTCAAACCTGATCTTTTTTCTGTTAAAATGCATTTGTAAGTCATTTGCATTAAGAAAAATCAGTAATGATACTTGCTGTCTGTTTCAAATGCTTATTAAAAGGTATCCTTCCCGGAATTTCGAATCTGAGAATATCTCTCTAGCTTTACCGAATTGTTATTGTGTCCTCCTCCTAAAACCAGTATTTTATTCTGCTGCTCTTTACATCCTTAATGATGTAAAGTAAAGTATTTATTCTGGCATAATAAGCTTGAATTATGTAGCGCTGATCAATAGTACAGACTAAATATCTGATTCTGATCAGAGTACAACATCCGATGCCGATTGAGGCATCAACTATGATTTCCGATCACATGATCGGAATGGGACATCCCCAATCTATTAGGGTAGTGAAGTCGAAGCAAAGGGGTGACTGGCATGTTTGTTTGCATTCATTAATCTTTCATATCCTCCTGTGAATCTTTGCTTCATAAAAACTGTCGTGCTTATTATCGTCCGGGTTTCCTGTCTCGTGTACATGATATGTGTCTGCTGTGAGAGTCTGTGCTGTATCGACCCGCCTTCTTGCAGCTTTTAGTTTCAGTGTTGTGGCTGCAGCTGAACAGATCCTGTCTGAGGATAAAGTCTATCTGTGGATCTGAAACTTTAAACTGACGTTAGGAAACAGCCAATAACCTGAAGCGGCTCACACCCTCTGTTCCTCATAGGTTTGGTTCATGTTGGAGATGAACTCAGGGAAGTCAACGGGGTCTCTGTGATCCACAAAAGACCTGATGAGATCAGCCAGCTGCTGGTGTGTAAAGGTTTTATTGATGTTACTAAAGTCTTGCTTGAATCTTGCAGTAAATATTATATATAAAGTCCCACTCTGGTCATCTTTAAATCTGTTTTCAAAGCGTTCCCAGTGTTTTTTTTTTTTTTTGTTATTATTGTGCCGTTTTTTTGCCATAATCAAAAAACCTACTTCATTTTCTAGAACTTTTTGTGGAGAATGGCACAAGTTCATTTGAAATTCGCCTCTGAGTTGTGGGCAGGACCATTGGCACGGAGCAAGCCCACCCCCACTTCCCTTCACCAATCTGTTTAGACTTTACAGCCCCTCACAACCTCAATCTAACATTAGTGGGGCACAAAAAATGGCGAGCAATCCAACTGTACAGTTTTGAGCCAGATGCCAGCTCAGATGAGAAAAATGAAGACGTACACTTTTAGGTGTAAATTTTTATAGACACAAGCAAGTATTATATATAAATGACTCATTTTCACTGTGTTTTTCATATTTCTTTTAAAAAGAGCTGAATGTCCTATTTGATGTGGTTTTTTTTTTGTAAACTGTATGGAAGCTTCATCTCAGTCATTATAATGAATCTTTGTGCATACTCATCATGGGGTCGGGGCATCCTGCCAAAGAGTTGATTAACTGGATAAATACTCTTTTGTTTTTGGAGGGAAGCATGCTCCAAAAATGCTGCTGCCATAGGTGGTCGTTTCAGATTTTACACCATTTTCATCAGAATGGATCTTTAAATACTTTATTGTATGAATCTGGTAAACAAAACCATTTTTTTGTTTTTATATTTTCATGATAACAGTCAAGGGACTAATTTAGTGCTCATTTAGTTAGTTAAAAAAAGTCACTATTTTTTTTTTTTCTAAAATACTTTTTCAATGTGTAAAAGTATTTGACATCTTGTATTACTAGAAGGCCTGAGTATTTTCCTTCAAATGTGTGTATGCGCTCAGCGACCATTCCGTCATGAAAACATTAATCCCCTTCTTCCTCGTGTCCTTTGTGGTTCAGTCACAGTCTCAGGGCTCCATCACTCTGAAGATAATTCCAGCCATTAAGGAGGAGGACAGACTAAAGGAGAGCAAGGTGAGAAGCAGCAGCAGGATGACGGTCATTAGCAAAGCTGCAGATGAATAGACTTTCAGGAAAACGTATCACTTTTTTACACAACATTTCTTCTCAGGTTTACATGCGAGCTTTGTTTGACTATATCCCTCTGGAAGACAAGGCCACGCCCTGCCAGGAGGCGGGACTTCCCTTTAAGCGAGGTGACATCCTGCAGGTCGTGACACAGGATGACCCCACGTGGTGGCAGGCTAAGCGAGTGGGAGACAGTAACCTGCGGGCCGGACTCATTCCCTCCAAACAGTTCCAGGAGAGGTGAGCGTGTTCACCGCTCAGTTCACCCAAATGCTGCAGATTTGTGTTAGTCAGTCATCCATAATCTTCTAAATCCACATTCATGTGTTCCAGCCTGAGAGGTCAGCTGTGATTAGATGGCGCCTCAAAGCAGAATGGAAGCAGAAATTGAACAGACATATGTTGAAATGTGGAAGTGTCATAATCCATCAGTGAGGTGATGTCAGCAGGCTGAGGGGTTCCCTGCCAAACTCTGCAGGATTATCAGGCAGAACAGCAGAGCTGCTTCTATTTCAATTCTTTTCAGGTGAAAAAAATCGTTTCTGCTGCAGCAAATGTTCCAGTTAGACTGATGATACGTCTCATAGGCACAAACTGGAAACATCAACAACTGCCTTGTGTTTCTGTCCCCAGTTGACCTTTTGCAAACTGTTTTCTCTGGCTTTTCTGTTATTGATGAAGACTGCTCTCACTTTCCTGTCCCTCCTGATGATTTCTATCCTGTCTTTGACTCTTTGTTGTGCTGCACATTGGTTCAGACGACTGGCTTACAGGATGAAAATGGGCACACTGCCGAATCCAAAATCCCCTAAAAAGCCTGCCTGTAAGTTTCTGCTCCACAGGATTTCACTTCAGCTTCTGCATCTTTCTGCACTTTCCTCCCTGACCTGCAGAGCTCATCACAGATGTGCTCAGATGCATGAACTCCATCGCCGACCCCTTCCATGCAAACGTGCTTTTAAAGAATGAAGAGACTCAGAGATGAAGAGGATTCACATTTATGGGTTTACTTCATTTTACGTTGAGTCCATCTGGTTTGGAGAAACAAACAGCTGTCGCTCAACTGCACTTTTCAAGAGAAACATTCGAGTGGATGAAGTCGTGGCTCTTCATGCCGCGTAAGCTGCGGGCGATCCGATTAGTCCGGAGTTGCAGGCAGACAAGAGCTTAGCAGGGTGCCAGTGAGCTTCATGACGTCATGCAGCAATAAACCTGCAGGGACTCTCCAGCCCCACCCCCCACGCTCCTCTGCTTTAAGGAGCATTAAAAAGTGGGTCCCCCTCCTCATCTCTGACGTCTCTTCAGTCACTACGCATTTATTAGAGCCATAAACCCCATTCTGCACGCTTACCTGTACTGGAACTGTCCTCTACCCCTGTAATAATGTTCCTCTTTGGTCTTCTCTGCTGCTGTCAGCTGAACAAGGATGTGAAAAAGGTGGGTTCAGAAGCAGACACAAACACCACACTCATGATAAAGGAACAGTGGAGTGTTTATGGGCTGTTCAGCCTGGATGACAGTGAGAAAGAGGAAAGGTTGCATGAGCGTCAGAGCGGCGTGCACCTGGGACTTCTGCTGCTTGCAGCTCAACTCCTGCTGTTAGTGTGTCAGTCCAGAATAGACTCTTTGGGGTGTGCGTGTGTGTGTGTGCGCATGTGTGTTAGCACAACAGAGTCCTGGGAGACTCAACCAAGCAGAGATTTTAAAGACAATAATGGTTCCTTTTTAACTTCATCCTCTGAGTTCTCAGTTTGCTTTCACCTGGATTGTTGTCCTCGTTTACCTGAACTCCCAGCTCGTTGATAGATTGAGACAGTTTGGTCACATGAGCAGAAATGGTGGAAAGTTCTGATCATCCTGTGTGTTTGTGTGTGTATGTGGGTCACAGCTGGCAGATGCTGACGTGTCTCCTCTTTTATTCAGTGGTTCTTGCCTCCTTCATTACTTCCAGCCCCCCCTCCTTCCTTTTTTTGCCGCCTACAAGGCTCCGCCTTCCCTCTCCAGCTCCTCTTAACTCTTCCAGGTGTCTTACCCCTGTCTTCCCTGCTTGCCTCCCTACAGAAGACTGTGACTGTGAAGGCTATTTCAATGGACAGTACATAGGTGAGAGCGTGCACATGTTTCTCCACTTCCTGCTCTTTGCCTGCTACAGCCTCCGCCCTCTAAGAATCTGTCAGTTTGAACAATTTTCATTATACAGTGGTCCCTTGCTCATCATGGTTCATCTTTTGCAGTCTTGCGGTTTTGTAGATTTTTTTGGGTACAATTTTACATGTTTTTTTTAAGAGTTTTTTGTGTTCTGCGTCTTGATTGAGAGTTTAAACGAAAGAAAAAAAAGTGTGAAAATGTTCACATTTGTCTGACAGTATGTGTGTAGAGTATTACAGCCTTAAACATCTGTTATCATTTTTAAAAAGTTAACTACGTTGCTGTACCACCCATCATGGCTTATTTTGAGAATGTAACTCCTGTGATAAATGAGGGACCACTGTACTGCATTGTGATATCAACAGTCACGAAAACCTGCATGTTCATCGTTAAAGTAAATGGCTGGGGCACCGAGATAAATGTTTTTGTCAATTTCAAAACAGGCTTTTTTAAATTCTTTCTTATAGTTAGTTAAGTTTCAAATTGAGCAGAAGAGATTGTTGTCTTTGTAGGTTATTATTTAGTGAAACTTAGTTCTTCTCGGCCAATTGACTGAAGCTCAAACTGAAAATTAAACTACGACATAAATAACCGCTTTCTCCCCTCCATTTTTTTTTACCCACTTGATCTGTTTGCCCCACCCCACCCTGCTGCTCGGACAGAGCTGAGCACATTTGCAGCTGAAAGCCTGACTGCAGCTTCTGTTCTGTTTGCCTTCTCGCTAACCTGCTTGAAGCTGCACCCCCTCCCCTCCAACTCCCCCTCAATGTTTTGCCCCTCTTAAATCCCTCACCCTCCTTGCGTGCTTCAATTGTCCACCCCTGCTGCTGTGGTCAGTGTGCTGCTCCCTCCTGCCCTGAAACACCCCCCACCCTACCCCACGAGGGCCCTGCTGCGTTGGAGACATTGCACACTCAACCAGGCACGTTTTGTCGCTTGTTCACCCTGTGTGGAGGTGTGAGGCTGGGTTGTGTGATGCTCTAACGCCAGTTATAGTCTCTCCCAAGTGTAAAGCAGTGGCGCCCTCCTGTGGCCAAGTGTTTTCCTGGGAGTTTTATTCAGGTACAGTGGCCGGTTCACTCCAGCAGGTACACACCACTGTCAGCGGGGGATCCACACAGGCCTGACGGCGGCAGAGCCTGCAGTTCGTTCACGTGGGGGTCTGCCGGCGTCAGGCCGTGCTGCGAGTCCTTCCTCAGAGGAAAGCAGCATGCTCTCAACCTGTCAGAGGAATTCATGTTCGTGGGAAATGTTTACTCTGGAAAAAAATGTGACTTCTGCCACATTTTCAGGCTTTAATTAAACTGCATGTGGTTGTAGTGGAAGCATGTTCTCTATCAGTTACTGTGAAGTATTAGAATGAACTATTACTATGAACTATCAGTTCACGTGACCTTCTCAGTGCATGACAGAATAGTGGGTTCAGTCACGCCATAGCTGTTGTGCACAAATTCCTCCTGGGTTTTTTTTTTATCCTAAAATAATGTCCCATCCCTTTCCTCTTTTTATGTCACAGCTGGTTTACGGAGGAGCTTTCGGCTGAGCCGGAAGGACCGGCAGGGTTCCTCTGCAGACGACCTTGATTCTGGAGAACCAGAGTTCCTGATCTATGAAGAGGTGACCCGCTACCAGCAGAGACCAAATGAGAGGCCTCGCCTGGTGGTTCTGATTGGTATGACTGACATCTAGTGGTTAAAGTGTGCATTACAGTAAGCTGGTGCTTTAATTTTCTCTGCATTTCCAAAGGTTCTCTTGGTGCACGGATAAATGAACTTAAACAGAGAGTCATTGCTGAAAACCCACATCGTTATGCAGTAGCTGTTCCACGTAAGTACTCAACATGAAGTAGATAAACCAAAGGCAAACATGAAAACCTTGAACCTGTTTCTTGTCTCAAAAGATACAACCAGACCCAAGAAACCTCATGAGAAGGATGGAGTTGAGTACCACTTTGTCACAAAACAGCAGTTTGATGCAGATGTTTTAAACAACAAGTACGTTAATCATTACGTGTAAAACTTTTTGTTGTTGTTTGCTTTGTTTTAAATTAAAAGCTGCTGTTATTGCTCCACAGGTTCATAGAGCATGGCGAATACAAAGAAAACCAGTATGGCACAAGTATTGAAGCTATCCGCTGCGTCCAGGCCAAGAACAAGATGTGCATCGTTGATGTGCAGCCTGAGGTAAAGGTGATCAGTCTGCAAACAGCAGGAAGTCCCATAGATTCTTCCTTCATGTCTTGTATGTATCTCCAGGCTGTGAAGAGGCTACGAACGAAAGAGTTTAAACCATATGTTATATTTGTCAAACCTCGCATTCCTGAGAGCAGACGGCGCCGCAGTGCAGCCACATCGCCAGCAGGGGGAGACCATGGCCGCATTACAGTGAGTCCAGTTTGGCACCAACACTCCAAGATCACATCATTTTAATGTGTATTTAAGAATATGGAATTGGTGGAAAAAATAGACAAGCCACAAAGCTTAAATAGGTTTTATTGGATCAGGGATAAAACAATTTTGTTAACATGATGCAATGGTAAAAGAAGTAAATACTAAATTAAATAGATTACTTAATTGATCTTGTTAGTTTTTTTTTTTAGGATTAATTGTTTTTCACAAATAGCTGACTTTTTGATAAGTGGTATGACACATGGGCTGCACGGTGGCGCAGTGGTTAGCGCTCTTGCCTCACAGCAAGAAGGTTCCTGGTTCAAGTCCTGGCTGGAGAACTTGAAAACAGTGTCACCAATGGGGGACCTTTCTGTGTGGAGTTTGCATGCACGGGGAGCAAACTTCTCCCCGTGCATGCGTGGGTTTTCTCCGGGGACTCCGGCTTCCTCCCACCCTCCAAAAACAGGTTAATTGGTTACTCTAAATTGCCCCTAGTGGATGTGAGTGTGTGACCCCGAAAGGGATAAAGCGGTTCAGAAAAAAGAATGGTATGACACATTACCATGGCAACTGCTCTCAACCACTGCTACAGCAGTGCAAGGTTGCTACAGCAGTGACCCCCTCATAACTCTGGTTTGTGTGTGGTAGGATCGAACTACATTGAAGACGTGTTTATCTTAGAAAACAGATACATGCAAACCTGTTTCTTTCATTGTGCTTTGAACAGGATGAAGACCTCCAGGAGATGCGTCAGTCCGCCGTTCAGATCGAGCAGCAGTATAACCACCTAGTAGACCGGGTCCTGATCAAAGAAGACTCGGCCAGTGCCTGTGCAGAACTGCAGGTTATTCTGGAAAAGTTGGAGCGAGAGACTTTCTGGGTGCCTCTCAGCTGGGTTCGGACTTAAACCCAACAACCACCAACTCCAATCTGTTAACTTGTCCTCTCCGACGTACAAGCCCAAGAAGACAAAGCCAGAGAATACCTCAGTTTTCCAGGAGCTTGGCTACTTAGCTAAGTCTTAGTTTCTGACACCACAAATGGATGAAAGTTTGTTTTATCGTTCTTCTAAATCAGGAACAGAAGAAAATAAACTTTCAATTTGAAATTGCCGATTTTGCTCATTACTAGTAGACAACTCTTCAACCAGACTAAATATTACAGCACCTCTACCTTTTTCATTCCTCACTGTAGCTAAAGGAGTCTGGATCTCAGTTGTCTTCATCACGACTCCTGTTGGAGTCTTTAGTAGCATGATTTTAATTCATTTTGCAGGAGTTTTTTTGGACTCTACAGCTCATGCATCCTGTAGTATACTGGTATTTCACAAATGAATGAAATGTCATGACACAGCAATGCATTTTTAAAGTAGTAAATACCAAGCAAAGGTATAGGAAGTGCATGACCAGGTCTCACATGTAAATATTGTACATTTTACTCTGCGTGCCAACGGATGATGTCGCAGCACTTCAATGCAACTTCCTGGATCCCTGATAAACCACATCAGTTTCAGTGTAAAACATGTTATGGACATGAATGGGTTGTGTCGATTTTGTAAAGTTTTCTGGAACATACTAAGAATTTTTACTCTGACAGACCTGACCTCTCAGCAGTTCAGAAGAACAAGTGTAGCAACTTTGAAGCTTTTCTTTAGCATGTCAGCGTTGAGTCTTTAAAGACACAAAACCTAAACACCACTGTTCTGTAAACAAACCCAGAATGTCCGTAACCTTACATGTACACAGTGCCATAATAAAGCAAACTAAATTCAACATCCTGATTTAGCCTTTGGCTCAAGAACTTGATCGTCAGAATATTTAATACGTAGCCTTAGCAGCTTTCATGTAAAAAAAAAACCCAGAAACACTGCCAGGAACCTCTGGCTTTGGTCCATAAGAGCACTCCGCACATCACAGCTCTTTTCTGTAAGCGGTGTTTCCAGCCCATCAGAGATGTCAGAGTGACGGGTTAAAAGTGCCTCAAAGGAACAAGAGACACTTCTTCCTTCTGGCAGCTAACTAGCCGCTTGGGCCGAATCTGAACTGATCAAAACAAGACAACTGCTAACAACTTTAAACAGCTCCAGCTTGTAAATTGTTGAGGTGGACAAACATTTTACCAAGTGAAAACACAGGTCTTTCTGCGGCCATTTTTAGATGTCAAAATCTTCTATTTTTACTGTTAAGAATTGTTCAACAAGCATGATTACATGTATTTATTTCATTTTTTTAACACAAAATACTATAATTTAAACAACTATTGACTAGCTATAACACAATGTGGGATATCTTGTTGATCAATAAAAATATATATATAGAGTTATCTATTAACCTTTGAATACAAACAAATGTGTAAAAAAAAACACAAGGTAATCATCCCCCTCATAGTTTGTGTTTTCTTTGGAGAAAACATGAAAATCCCTTTTTTAAAATCACATTGAAGCTAATGAAAAAAGAATTTCACAGTCGTCAAAGAAAAAATCTTTTCAAGGATTTACCTTTTGTCGAGCAACAAGCAATCCCCCGTGTTATGAATGCTGATGTCTTTTAGCAAAGACATAAAAACGATCCAAGAGAACAGTGCTCTGCAACCTGCAGCCACACCTTCATATTCTCTGCACCTCTGTCTTGTTGTGGTTGAGCTTCATTTCTCTCTTTTCCAGAGCAAACCTCCTTCTCTGTAGATGTTCCTCCACCTGTTCTTACTTTAGACCACAATGTCATCAGTAAATATCATAGTCCACAGAGATTCCTGTCTAACCTGTCCATCACCACAGCAAACCAGAAGGGTCTTAAATCTGATCCTTGGTGCACTCCCACCTCAACCTTAAACTGTTCAGTCACACGTACAGCTCATTTCTCCAATGTCTTCCAGCTCCCATGCCCTCAACAACTCTAACATACTTTTCTGCCAGTCCAGACTTCCTCATCCAAAACCACAGCTCCTCCCTGTATGCCGTCAGCACAATGCAGTTTCCTCTGACCTCTTTTCTTCCAAACATTACTTCTCTTTAATTCTAATAAATAAATAAGTAAGCTCATCTAATTACAAAAGATAGGAAGCTGATAAAAATGCTCAAGAATTGGTGCAAATTTTGGGGAATTGACGGTAGAGCACTTGATGAATGAAGACAGTACCCATGCAGCAGTAAACAAAGCCAACTCAACAGATGATAAATATGCTCTGTAACAGCTCTGCTAAGAAATTGGACTTAAAGGCCAAGTTAAACTGAGATTAATTCCACATGCATTAATATGAAAACCACATGACAAATCTGCTCGTCTCTGCAATACCTTAGCCAGCTAAATAAAGGATTGATCTGGTTGTTCAAACTACTGCGTCATTTTTGGGCCAATTTTATTAGGTTGATTTCCATTTACAATATTTAAATATGAAGATCAGTTTTTTACAAACTTCTTTTTTCCATTCTTTACAGTAAAAAACAAAGTAAAACTCTTTAAAATTCATATGACTGTTAATAGGTATCTACTTACAGTATGCGGTCGCCATCATGAAGCCGGAGATGCTGTATGACGTCACGGGACACTGGGTATGTTTCCCCTCTGCAAAATTAGAAAAGGTTCATGTTTTCACAAACTTGTGTTTTTTCCATCATATTTCCTGCAAGTCTTGCAATGAATATTTTCCTGATTTCTGAACTGTGGATTTATGCACACTGCTATAAAATCTGTGCTGATAAACCTCTAATGAGCATATTTCTGCTAAATGTTAACAACACGCATTCGGCTGATCGGCAGTTTAATGATCCTGCAGGCTTTAAAGTAATGAGTTCCAAATGATCCTCTTAAAAAAATCAATTTATGGAACATTTCTTAGTGGAACTTTGTCTTTTAGAGGTCAGATTGGGCTCAAGCTACATTTTTATGTTTTTTTTGTCATTAATGCATTATGTTGTACACACGTGGACAAAATTGTTGGTACCCCTCAGTTAAAGAAGGAAAAACCTGTGGGTTTTTCCTTCTTTAACTGAGGGGGACCAACAATTTTGTCCACGTGTGTATCCTGATAAGAGCTGTACTAATCTTTATGAACTCAACAGCAAAAAATGTGGATTCATAAAGGTAAAAATGTCACTCATACACATTAACATAGTGTTTTTTATACAGGCTCTGTCTGAATTTATGAAATAGCCACATTCAATGTCTAGATAAAATAAAATCAAACAAAAAAAAAAAAGGCATCATGAGATTGTCATAACTCATTTTTGGATTGAATGGATACAATGCTTCTCAGTTTTAATCATGACAACAAAAATCACCAATTTAGTTGTAGAAGACCAACAACAGCATGCAATTTTTGTGCTTTTAAAAGTTCATGTTGGAAACTCATCAGAAAAAAACATTCAGAATTTCTCTGCTATAAAAAACATTTGTTTGGATCTATAAGACAATCTGTCCTTCAAACATTCAGACAATTGTTTGTTACTAAGTGCAGAGTTTGGGTTTGATTGTTCTAATTCAAGCTGTTAAACATCTGCATCATGAAACACTTTGATCTACAGATACTGTCTGCAGGTGTGTTCATTACTCCACTTAAGTGGAAAAGTTTGATCTTTCTATTGTCAATCAAAACAGCTGGCATTGATTTTTTTTAATATACCTACAATTTATTTTGGTAAAGTTCAATTTAAATCATGTAAAGTTATTACAGGCTGCTCAATACAAATCAAGAGGTCTTGAATAATATTAAAAAATAATGTACTTTATTTGAAAAGTATAAATTCAAAACATAAAATGCAAAATGGTTGTCTTAAATTGAAATAAAAATCTTTTCATTAAGATAGACAAATGCATATCAAAATTACATGCTAAAAAAGTCATACTAAAGCATGTCGATTTTTTCATGCCAAAAAAGACATACTAAAGCATGTCGATTTTTTCATGCCAAAAAAGTCACACTAAAGCATGTCGATTTTTTCATGCCAAAAAAGACATACTAAAGCATGTTGATTTTTTCATGCCAGAAAAAAACACACTAAAGCATGTCGATTTTTTCATGCCAAAAAAAATCATACTAAAGCATGTCGATTTTTTCATGCCAAAAAAGTCATACTAAAGCATGTCGATTTTTTCATGCCAAAAAAACTCATACTAAAGCATGTCGATTTTTTCATGCCAAAAAAGTCATACTAAAGCATGTCGATTTTTTCATGCCAGAAAAGGCATACTAAAGCATGTCGATTTTTTCATGCCAAAAAAGACATACTAAAGCATGTCGATTTTTTCATGCCAAAAAGGACATACTAAAGCATGTCGATTTTTTCATGCTAAAAAAGACATACTAAAGCATGTCGATTTTTTCATGCCAAAAAAAGTCATACTAAAGCATGTCGATTTTTTCATGCCAAAAAAGTCATACTAAAGCATGTCGATATTTTCATGCCAAAAAAGACATACTAAAGCATGTCGATATTTTCTTGCTAAAAAAGTCATACTAAAGCATGTCGATTTTTTCATGCCAAAAAAGACATACTAAAGCATGTCGATTTTTTCATGCTAAAAAAGTCATACTAAAGCATGTCGATTTTTTCATGCCAAAAAAGACATACTAAAGCATGTCGATTTTTTCATGCCAAAAAAGTCATACTATTGTATGTCGATTTTTTCATGTCAAAAAAGTCATACTAAAGCATGTCGATTTTTTCATGCCAAAAAAGTCATACTAAAGCATGTCGATTTTTTCATGCCAAAAAAGTCATACTAAAGCATGTCGATTTTTTCATGCCAAAAAAGACATACTAAAGCATGTCGATTTTTTCATGCCAAAAAAGACATACTAAAGCATGTCGATTTTTTCATGCCAAAAAAAGTCATACTAAAGCATGTCGATTTTTTCATGCCAAAAAAGTCATACTAAAGCATGTCGATTTTTTCATGCCAAAAAAGACATACTAAAGCATGTCGATTTTTTCTTGCTAAAAAAGTCATACTAAAGCATGTCGATTTTTTCATGCCAAAAAAGACATACTAAAGCATGTCGATTTTTTCATGCCAAAAAAGTCATACTAAAGCATGTCGATTTTTTCATGCCAAAAAAGTCATACTAAAGCATGTCGATTTTTTCATGGCAAAAAAGTTATACTAAAGCATGTCGATTTTTTCATGCCAAAAAAAGTCATACTAAAGCATGTCGATTTTTTCATGCCAAAAAAAGTCATACTAAAGCATGTCGATTTTTTCATGCCAAAAAAGACATACTAAAGCATGTCGATATTTTCATGCCAAAAAAGACATACTAAAGCATGTCGATATTTTCTTGCTAAAAAAGTCATACTAAAGCATGTCGATTTTTTCATGCCAAAAAAGACATACTAAAGCATGTCGATTTTTTCATGCCAAAAAAGACATACTAAAGCATGTCGATTTTTTCATGCCAAAAAAAGTCATACTAAAGCATGTCGATTTTTTCATGCCAAAAAAGTCATACTAAAGCATGTCGATTTTTTCATGCCAAAAAAGTCATACTAAAGCATGTCGATTTTTTCATGCCAAAAAAGACATACTATTGTATGTCGATTTTTTCATGCTAAAAAAGTCATACTAAAGCATGTCGATTTTTTCATGCCAAAAAAGTCATACTAAAGCATGTCGATTTTTTCATGCCAAAAAAGACATACTAAAGCATGTCGATTTTTTCATGCCAAAAAAGACATACTAAAGCATGTCGATTTTTTCATGCTAAAAAAGTCATACTAAAGCATGTCGATTTTTTCATGCCAAAAAAGACATACTAAAGCATGTCGATTTTTTCATGCCAAAAAAGTCATACTATTGTATGTCGATTTTTTCATGTCAAAAAAGTCATACTAAAGCATGTCGATTTTTTCATGCCAAAAAAGTCATACTAAAGCATGTCGATTTTTTCATGCCAAAAAAGTCATACTAAAGCATGTCGATTTTTTCATGCCAAAAAAGTCATACTAAAGCATGTCGATTTTTTCATGCCAAAAAAGACATACTAAAGCATGTCGATTTTTTCATGCCAAAAAAGTCATACTAAAGCATGTCGATTTTTTCATGCCAAAAAAGTCATACTAAAGCATGTCGATTTTTTCATGCCAAAAAAGTCATACTAAAGCATGTCGATTTTTTCATGCCAAAAAAGACATACTAAAGCATGTCGATTTTTTCATGCTAAAAAAGTCATACTAAAGCATGTCGATTTTTTCATGCCAAAAAAGACATACTAAAGCATGTCGATTTTTTCATGCCAAAAAAGTCATACTAAAGCATGTCGATTTTTTCATGCCAAAAAAGTCATACTAAAGCATGTCGATTTTTTCATGCCAAAAAAGTCATACTAAAGCATGTCGATTTTTTCATGCCAAAAAAGTCATACTAAAGCATGTCGATTTTTTCATGCCAAAAAAGTCATACTAAAGCATGTCGATTTTTTCATGCCAAAAAAGTCATACTAAAGCATGTCGATTTTTTCATGCCAAAAAAGTCATACTAAAGCATGTCGATTTTTTCATGCCAAAAAAGTCATACTAAAGCATGTCGATTTTTTCATGCAAAAAAAAAAAAAAAAAAAAAAAAAAAGACATACTAAAGCATGTCGATTTTTTCATGCCAAAAAAGTCATACTAAAGCATGTCGATTTTTTCATGCCAAAAAAGACATACTAAAGCATGTCGATTTTTTCATGCCAAAAAAGTCATACTAAAGCATGTCGATTTTTTCATGCCAAAAAAGTCATACTAAAGCATGTCGATTTTTTCATGCCAAAAAAGTCATACTAAAGCATGTCGATTTTTTCATGCCAAAAAAGTCATACTAAAGCATGTCGATTTTTTCATGCTAAAAAAGTCATACTAAAGCATGTCGATTTTTTCATGCCAAAAAAAGACATACTAAAGCATGTCGATTTTTTCATGCCAAAAAAGTCATACTAAAGCATGTCGATTTTTTCATGCCAAAAAAAGTCATACTAAAGCATGTAAAAAAAAAAAAAAAAAAAAAAAAAAAAAAAAAAAAAAAAAAAAAAAAAAAAAAAAAAAAAAAAAAAAAAAAAAAAAAAAAAAAAAGTCATACTAAAGCATGTCGATTTTTTCATGCCAAAAAAGTCATACTAAAGCATGTCGATTTTTTCATGCCAAAAAAGACATACTAAAGCATGTCGATTTTTTCATGCCAAAAAAGACATACTAAAGCATGTCGATTTTTTCATGCCAAAAAAGTCATACTAAAGCATGTCGATTTTTTTTCATGCCAAAAAAGAATACTAAAGCATGTCGATTTTTTTTCATGCCAAAAAAGTCATACTAAAGCATGTCGATTTTTTCATGCCAAAAAAGTCATACTAAGCATGTCGATTTTTTCATACTA